>JAYKAV010000600.1:99138-151628 GCA_035582835.1 Phoebastria nigripes | reverse complement strand
GAAACACTGGCACAGGTTGCCCAGAGAGGTGGTAGATGCCCCATCCCTGGAAACATTCAAGGTCAGGTTGGATGGGGCTCTGAGCAACCTGATCTAGTTGAAGATGTCCCTGCTTATTGCAGGGGGGTTGGACTAGATGACCTTTAAAGGTCCCTTCCAACCCAAACTATTCTATGATTCTATGATTCTGTGAAAACGTAATTTCTATAAAATTAGAAGTCTCTGTCAACCACTTTAACTACCAGAAAACTTCCATCTTTTCATCAGTAAAATCAAAACAAATTTTTACATTTCAAATAAAATCAAAATATTTCATTTTTTTAAACTGACTTCGAAAATTTTGTTTCAGAACTCTCCATTCTTAGTCATTTCCTTCTTCAGACAATTTTTCATTCTCACTTGGGACAGAGCTCTCTGGGCAGACTACATTTCCCATGATGGAACACAACATCTCCCCTGGCCTCTTGACCAGGGTCATTACAAGAGCTGCAGTCAGGGTAGAGGGGAGGAGGAACAGTGGAATCAGTCTTTTTCATTCTCCAGCTCAAGTTATTCATACGACATTTAAGCATATGCCATCTAATACAACTATTTGATCTTCATCACATCTACAATGATTAGTGTATTCACAGAATGCTACATAGATATAAAAAAATCTCTATGAACAAAGTAGAAACAGAATTTTTGAACATGTGGTTTGGCCATAACTTAACACTAGTGCTACTCAAAAAAACCTGACATGAATTGAGAAGTCTATCTTTGAGAGCTACGCAACTGAAAATACACCTGACATTCATTGACCATAAATAATACATATACTTTCATTACCGTCAAGAGTTGAAAAAAGCACGTTAAAATATACAGTAGTTTTAAAAGGACAATATGAAGTCATAATTTTTCAAGACAAGAACAGTTGACTTGGATTTCACAAAATACCAGTTGTTCTGCGATTAAGCTTCAATGACTCGGGTTTTGAACAGCTCGTTAAATAGAGCCCTGAAGTGATCATATTTTTAAACTTTGGAAGATAACATTTCATGAAGCTGAAAGCAGGTATCCACAGCTCAGTGTATGTTCGGCTCACAAGCTGTCCAGAGATGGACTCAACAAAGATATAGTAGCATCATTCATATTGTTAAGCTTTCCTCAGATCAGGAAAGGCTAACCAGCTTCCCCCAAAAATTCAGCTTCAGAGTCTAAATATTCCCATTTTCAATCTCAGTTGTCCTATTGACAGAAGACTCCAATAATTATACGATCTGTGGCTGTGAAAGAGGAAACAGTTGAAATCATCAGAATATAGGATAGCTCGTGTAGTAAGGAGAAACATTTATAATTTTCAATCATCAAGAGTACAGTGCCAGAGTCTGGGAAAGACATTTTATGCTGTTAAACCATTTATAACRGTGGTTAAAGTGTAAGGAGAGGAAATGTCAATATATTATATATAATAATATATTTTATATAATAATATATAAAATATAATATATAATATAAATGTTTTATATATATATTTGGCAAAAACTGTGAGATATCAATATTCATCTAAAAGAAGTGCAAAATGTGAAGTAGGTAGTATAGTTATGCCAATGTACAACCAAATGTCTGAGGCTGAAGAAAGCAACCTTGCCCATGGAAAACAAAAAAAAGAAGCCCAAGAAGAAAAGCAAGTTTACTCCTGAAGGCAATGGACAAGCGTAGCAAGAAGCAAGCTGGAATTGGTAGTGCTGTCCAAAAGAGTAAAAGAGGCTCCTACAGGGTTTGGGCAAGGACTCAGGCATCAACCAGGATCATTAGCACGTGAGAAGAGGAAGAAGTGAATGGCCCTAGTGACATGGCCTAGCCCTTTTATACTTAACAACAGCTATGGGGAAGCTCTAACAGTCCACCAAAAGGCAGAGTAATTCTGATAAATACAGAGCAGTAAACCTTATTTAAGAGTTGATTGTGGGGGAAAGCAAATATGGAGAGAACAACCAGGGGGGAAAGAGAAACTTACGCAAGAAGCAGCAGCAGCTTAGGAATCAAATAACACAATTTGAAAAACATCAACTTTATTTATATAACGAGAGAGTGAGCTTTCATACACACACCCACACATCCACACAGGAAAAAGCTTTAGTCCAAAACTGCTGGAAAACAGAATGGAGAAAATGTATGTGGGGTTGGGAAGAAAAATATTCCTTTGGATGTTTTCACTGAATCGTGTCTCTTTGTATGGGGTGTCAGTGCCCAGGTGCTGGCCGGGAGGTCTGCAGGAGCTGCTGTGAGGAGAGGCGGGGGCTGCCCCGTGCCGGACACAGCCGGTTCCAGCCGGCTCCAACCAACCCACCGCAGGGCACGGCTGAGCCCAGGGGCGAGAGGACTGAGGAGGGAAGGAGTTCAGCTGAGCCTGGGAAAAGGTGCTTAATTAATTTTCCCCAAGTCAAGTCTGTTTTGCCCATGACAGTAATTGTTAAGGGATCTTCCTCCCCTTATCCCGACCCAAAACTTTTAAATTCTGTTTTCTCCCGCTGTCCTGTTGAGGGGGGGAATGAGAGAGACACTGGTGGGCGTTTGGCCCTTAGCCAAGGTCAACCCACCACACTCTTTACAAGATTCTTTTTTATGCATTTTTAAGAAAAAACAATACAAATATACGAAGGGGAGAAGGAAAAGGAGGAGAGAAAGAAAACTCCAAAGAAAAATTAATTTTAAATTTTCTTCCTCAAAGTGTATGCAATCAGAAAAACATTTATAAAGGATGGAAAAGTAGTAGCTGTTAGTCTGCATATACTTAAGTAATAGAAGGATAAAAAAGATACTTAGGCTTGCCAAATTGTACAATCAGATGGGACAGAATGAAATTAAGGTGTGATTTGAGATGAATATGAAGGACCTATCCTGCCATTGCAGTGCGTAGACGAACCGCCCCATAAGCAGAGGCAGAAGCTCTGCTGCCTCAGACACACTGAACTGCAAACTAAACACTGGGAAAATTCTGTGAGGTGGGGGAAAAACGACACAGACGGGAAAATACACTGGAAGATCCAATCTGTGTGAATCCATCCCACAACATCGAGGTTGAAAAGCTCCTAATATACCATGAGAGTTATTCTCTGCACTGTAAAAAAATCTGATTTGTAAGGGCAGTTAAACTGAGTTATTTCAGTAGACGTAGAATTCATGAAGACAAAAAAATGTTTAATGTTTGAGAGAAAAAAGGCACACCTTTAAGTCACTGGTACAAGAAACACAATTCTGAGAAGAAATCCAGCTAATCCCCAATATACACAATTTTCTGCATTAGTAAAGCTTACAGTAAGAGCGATTAATGTTCTGCCACTCTCAAGAAGGCCAAATACTGTCTATAGCTGAATACTGCCTTCTTCCACCAGTAGAAATTTGCATCAGCCCATCTAAGAGATGAGCTACTGTTAATCCAGCCAATGCCACATACATTTAAAAGTAAGAGCCCTTGCTATCAACGAACCTACCATGATGCCCTGGACAGACAGATTTTTAGGTCAGAAGAAACCACACTAGAATCTTGTCTAAGCACCCCCATGATGTAGGCTGCAGTATTTTATTTGCCCTATTTAAATTGATTTATTCAAAGTTTGATTAACTACTTAAAGATTTTTTTAAACAACATTTTTTAGCTTTGTTTGTTTGTTTGTTTGTTTTTTAATTGTAACAAAAGGTCAGCCTAATCAAATCTGAGAAAGGTAAGCAGGTATATTTGCAACAAAAGGGTTGTGCTTTCAGAGAAAGAATGGGCTATAAAACTATGAAGGTCTTTCTTGTTTCCAAAACTGCATTTAAAATAACACATGCTAGAGTCATAGTTTCTGGTAGCAGACACCTTTATTGATCCAGAGCACAGTCTGCAGCACTCAGCCCATAGGCTTTGGGGAACCTGTGCATAAATGAACCTGTGCAGAATCCTGCAAATCCTGACTGTGACTGTAAACCCTTTTCCTGTGAGGAATTACACAACTGCAACAGCTTCCATTTGCTGTGCTCTTTGGTGTGAATGTGGTACCTTATATAAATAATTGCTTGACCTACAATAAGTTTCCTAAATGGTCTGATCTCAGTTAACACCCTCACACAAACCATAACTTCAGGTTCATCTGCCTTACAGTTGTTGGGGTTTTTTAATCTTACATACAAAGTCTTAAACATAAACCATATTTAAATTAATCTGTAGGAGAGGACTTCAATTTTTTTTTTTTTTTTTTAAATTTTATTTTGCCACCAGTTCCATACAGGCACAGTTACTGTTTGCATTGATTTATTTAAAATTTTGTCTTGGCTATCACTACAAAGCTGGTTCATGTTAATAAGGCAACCAGACACACCATATCCTACTTACTGGGGTAAATCCTCCGATTAACCTAGCTTCCTTCCTTGCTAGACTGAAGCAGTACTTTTATGAGTAGCTCCTGCAAGCTGGTTATTGAAAATGGAAGGTGCTTAGCAATTTGCATGCGCAGTGCTTTATAAATAATATATAAAGGTCAAATAAGTTATTTATTGGGTCTCTGTCCATTTTACATATGCCACTCTGTTTCAGTACTGAAGGTCTGATTTTCAGCTGTTGTAAATTCAAACCAATCGACATATGTTAATTTACCATCAGCTGAGAAACTGGAAAACAGTGAGAATGGTCGTTCCGTTTTTTCAGCTCTAATACAGTTGTCTACCCATATTCACTGATTCCCTCTCTTCCACCACACCCAAGCCTCGCACGATTTTTTCCTAAATTCCTCCTCTTGAAGCTGCCTTTTTTCTCTTTTTTTTTGCAGCTTTCCTTGTTCAAACACTGTTAGGTAATAGTCTTGTATAGGTGACTCAAAGCAAAGCTGCTTCTTCAGTGATGGCCCGTCTCCATTTATTCAATTCCATAAATCAACCTAACTCATAACTTCACAGCATCTGCTCAAACTCACCATGGCAGAACAGAGCTCTTCTGTTTCCTCCAGGATCACTTACGCTTCTCTATGCAGTTCTGACACAGCCCAACATAATTTTGACCCTTTTTCCTCACCTACCTCACCCACACAAGTCATGTCTGATACTTAATACTTTTTTTTCTCACACTGCATCTAAGATGTTTTCTTTCCTTTGTCCTCCTATTGTACCTTCACTAAACTGATTCACAGAGATGCCTGCACACTGACCTGACAGAGATGACACTCATTCCTTTCTGGTCCATRTAAGAGTCATCTCTGACAGGGTCTCCCTTGCTGCTTCTCATCACAGCCTCACCTCTGAGCTCTCACCAGCCTTACTTCTGAGATCTCCAGCTGCAGCAAATTAAAAGCAAATAGTCATGAAGGCATTATTCATTCCTTATTTGTTTAATTTCTCACAGATATGCCCTCACTTCCCTCCATGCTTCGACTCCAATGGGATCATCTGCTCTGAAATGTTTGGAAAAGCTCCCCACTCCCTGCCAGGTCTCTCCTGGAGTCACTCTTCTTCCCTATGGCAGCTCTCAGATATGCATGGTAGGGGGCACAGGTATGAAGCCCACATTCATCTAGCCAGAACTGTTGGAGGAAAAAGGCTAGCAGCAGCCCAACATCCTGATGCTACATGCAACGTATCCGGAGCTTCATGAGGGTGAAAGTAGAAGACAGCACGTCCCCGCGTGGGGCTAGGAGGCAGTGGAGCAGGAAGCAGGTGCAAAGCTCTCAAGCAGTTCATACCCAAAGGACGACATGGGAGCATTTCCCATCCCAGACCAGTCAGGGCTGGGTGTGAGCATGGCCCTGGGGTGCCTGGCTGGCCTCAGCAGCATCCACTAGCTCCCACAGCTGTGGGGTTTATTTATCCAGTGATGCCTGTGATGGGCAGCCTCACCACCAACCTGCATACAACCCTGGCAGGGGGCTGCGTGTAGGCTACTCAAGAGCCACAGGTTGGTCACTCCCCACTTAGATGGACTAGTGCAGACAGCAACGGCTTAAATACCACAAATGTGTTAAATTTAGACTCAGACAGGAGCAAACCTGTAAATAATGAGACATTTGCCTAGCATCAATCTGACTCTCTGCATATTACATCTGTTCTCACTGCTTTATGCATTTTTTAAGATGCAGGCTGTGCTGTCCCCTGCATTTCTGAAGGGCTCAGTAAATTTTGGATAATACTGGAATACTAACAGTAACAATAATTATTGCCCTACTCTTGTCTAAAATACTTACTGCATTAATAATTTTCCACAGTATCAACACTCTGTAATAATGAAATTAATAACTTTTGTATAAATCATTAGCAATTAAAATTTATTTGTACACTATAATTTGAAAATCTGAGAAATAACATAGTACTAATTAGTGTATGCAGAACCTCTGAATAATGAGTAAAGGATATTCATTTGTCTTTTCTTAATAAAGCTGCATTTCTCCAAAACCACACAAACAGTCCAATAAGAAATTAAATTCTATAGAACCAGTAATTTTCAGCACTATCCATATTTTTCTACAGTGCACCCAAACTCGAAAAGCAAGACATTACCCTCTGCCTTATGAATACTAAACCAGCATTCTACATCTAAAGGTTAGACCAGAAAAATCAGTCTGTGTGCCTGTATTTTTATGAGAATTGCAGAATATTTTATGTGTATTGTTCTTTTTAAGTGTAACCCAAACCTGTATTGCACGTCAGAAAACTTTAATTCAGCGTATTGTTTTTCCATAAAAAACATAACAGTATAAATAACCTTGAAAACACAACTGCAAATTTTCAAACTATTAAAACAGATAATTCAAAAATACCTCTCCCCTACTTTATCTCATTCAGGAAATCCACAAATGCATTACATGTCTTCAAAGAGACTGCCTATACATAAACATTTTGGGAGTCTTACACTTTTTTAAAAGGGCCCCTTTCACAAAAGTGATAGCAGCCATAAAGCCTGAATATGGCCACTGAGTTCAATTTACTCTGATCAGGGTTCAAATGCCACAAACAGACAATTATGAAGCTGAAATAGATTTCCTAACAACTGGAGTCTGTAGGTTGCATTACCCAACACCTAAATTAGGGAAGAGCAAAGCCTGGCTAGAGTACAAAGCAGTCCAGCTCTGAGCTGGAGTACCAGCTCTGATTTTCTGGTAAATATATCTTAGGGTTTCAACTAAAAGCAGTACACACGTCAACCTATTTACACCAGGGTTTTCCTGTCGTATACTCTATTCTCAGAGCTGAACACAGGAAGGTTCCCCATGCCTTTTACTCAATGTAGGCAAACCACTGTAAGCCAGCTAAGTGTTCCGGCTTTCAAATATGACCAGCCTTCATGACCGACATGGTAAACCAGCTTGGTGACAGATACTAGCACGTTACCAAATCTCTTGATGAAAGTATGTGTCTGGGGAGAGGATGATGAGAGTTTTGCCAACACATGCAAGACACAGAAACATAACACTTTCCATATTGTCATTCAGTGCGCTCCAAACGCAGATAACCCAGYAGTAAGAATCAATGCATCACCAGACAATACATATTGCAATACTCTTTCTAGTACTATAGCACTAGCTGTAGTGCTATGGGGAGTATCTATAGCGTGGTATGACCATACCAAACATTTTTAAAGCAAAGAAAGATGTGAATTCATGGCAGTCACATGCCTAGAGTTATCCTTGGAGAATGCACGTGAAGAAAGATAACCAAAAATATTTTTCATTTACTGGGGGGTAATCTACAAATTCTGGGTGACAATTAATTCATTGATTCATGAGAATAAAGTTCTCTGGGGAGCATCACCAGTCCAGACTGACTTTCCAGGAATGCTGAATTTTATATGTGGATCTCTGCATTATTAAAAATAGAGAGAAAAAATACAAAGCAAAAGTACAAGTGATCAGGTCTCTTTGTGGCAGAGTATATTTGAAGGTTCAAAACCATATTTATTCCAGTAAATACAATGTATTCATGTGTTAGCTATACAATAATATATATGGAGAGCACCAAGACAAAAGATTAAAAACCTGCAGACTGGCTCCACTTCCTGCCATTATCTCATTCTAAACAAAATACAAATACATCTTTCCAACCTAGCACATTTTAGGAGACAGGAGGAGAGCAGAGTAACTATTTTGGACAGAGACTGCTATTAGCATCTCTGATACAGAGTTTATTCCAAATTTGGTGCTCTGCAGATCTCAGATCAGAATCAAGCCTTTAGGCATTAACTGAGATAAACACAGTATGATATGTCAAATCTAATTATGCTATAAATAGCCAAGTAAGATCTAGATCTCTAAGGTAATTCTAAAAAGCCTCAGTGATGGAGAGGCAAATATGATTAAGTTTAAACTGCAAACAGCTTGTGAAATATGGGAAATAGCATTACATGTGAAAATATCTGTAGGGAAATATTTTCCTTTAACTAATAAGGCAGGAAATTTTGTGACATAATAAATAATTTTTCCAGTAGCTTAAGGCATCTTAAAGAAAAAGCAAGAGATGCTAAATAAAGTACTATACATTCCTGTTTTAAAGCCATCATCAATAATACTTGTTTTATAATTACCAAGTTACAAAAAAGAGTGGAAAGCAAAGCAGCTACAAAAAATAGCGGAAAACAAACTCCTTGTATGTTTGCATCAGTTATAATTATGAAATAAGTGGTTAACTTGGTTAATGCTTCAATTTTGTTTGGGACAATTAAAATTATAGCTTCCCCCTCTCCCCCTTCAAAATTTTCATATCGGGGGAAAGCAAGAATAAAATGGCAGCAGATTATTCAAATACAATCCTTTGCCCAGGAAGGCTCTGCAGAAAAAAAGTATTTTGTTAAATGCCAGATCTCTGCCATCCCATTTATTACCCATACAGGCACTGATGTATGGTTAAGTGCACCTAGCTACAACTTTATTTTAAGATCAGACTGAAACTGAGCTTGTAAATGCATACTGAACAACTGTCTGACTCTGCCCTCCAGTCCTCCCGTGCGAGTTCAAGTCATCGAAGTCCACAGATGCTGTTATGGCTTTCTACATCAAATGAGAGAAATTCCAAAACTCCGCTCAGTGCTGTTTTCAGGAACAAATTTAGATGCTTGTAAGGCACACAGAGCTATATGCCTTAATTAAATCTATTTCCATTTGCATTATCCTAAAGCACTTCCATTAACTTTTTACCTCTTTGAGCTAATTATACCAACACTGGCTCATAGGCTATCTGGCCAGCTCCACACTCACATGCACTATGGGAAACTTTTCAGGAGAACCTCAGGAACATCATCTGCCACGAAATCCCACACATTGCACTTGCCAAACCTTCATCTTTCCCATGCAAACACTATGCATGCTGAGGGCCTCCGTCTTACATTCAAATCCAATGACAGCAGCTATGTTGTATCCTCCCATATAACTTTTCTTTCATTGATTTAAGTTAGCTCAGTTCCTATATCAAGTGATAAAATATCAGATCACTTACGTACATGCATGAGTATAGCTAAAACCTACTTAATCTTGACTGTACACTAAGTTCTGTACATCACATCTACTCAGTGATCACTAACTAGAACTTGTTTCAGCTTTGCTGGCAGTGTGAGCAAGATAGATAGGAACCACACCTAGCCATGCAGGCTAAGACTTGGATACAGCTTGTCCAAGTTGAAAGCCTAGTCCAGAACTGTCCTAAGCTTTCAGGTCCAAAGTACAAAACTGTGATCACAGACTCCTATAATTCTAAGACTCAGCTTTCAAGTTTGGCAATGTGAATAGAGAAATGTATAGAGAAATGAAACATCATCTTTGACAGATACAGATTTAACTGCTGGGACAGTTCTGCAGCAACCAGCCTGCTGCCCTCCCACAGTCTGAATTGGGGCCAGCTTCCAGAGCTGAAGGAATATATTTAATAGTTTAAGAAGAGTGAAGCCACGTAAGAAGGGCTAGATAAAGACAGAAACATCACCTAAAGGAAGGATTATTCTGAGCTGCAAGAGGAGACTTTTCTGAGCTGAAGAGAGGTAAGACAGTGCAATGTACAGTGACAGATATGACCCCAGATTCCAACGGACATTGCCACAAGTCATCTTGTTGGCTATGCCCATTCTCAGGTCATCTCACATGCCTAAGTACCAACATAAGTGGGCACAAGGGAAATCCGTGGCCTGCTGAAAGAGTCCCCTCTTATCTTGGTACCCGGGTACCAAGATAATGTTCTTCACAGAGCCTTTGAGATGGCTCTCAAACAGAAGAGATCTTGGGAAATGGTCCATTTTCTTCACACTCCTTTAAGGTGTTGCAAAAGAAACTGGAGGCCTTGGACACGCTACATGATTCCTTTATCCTTCACAGTTTCCTCACATACCACCTCATAAAATGCAAAGGCTGAAAAAAGTTCTCCAGCCCCTCCAGCAATGCACTTTTTTCTCCCCATTCCATTCACCTTGTAATCAGACAGCCTCACAAAACCTTATGGGACAAAAAACATCTGGTAAGTTATGATTTAGGCCAATAATATGACATCTTTAAATAGCATCACATATGTAAATGGACAGAGAAATTACAGCCCTGATCTGAAGACTTAATCTAAATTAGACCCATTGAATAGTGGAACATAATATCTGCAGGAGTAAGTGCTGAACAGAGTGATAGGAGGCTAATTGCATAGATTTATTTTTCAAGGACAGTTTTATGGGGAAAACTCTCATGTTTACAAGACTGCCTCTACTGCTGGACCTGGGAGGATTACAGGATCTTAGAGTCTGCCTGGGAAAAGTTAAGAATTGAGATATACATTCTCAAAGCATAAACATGCAGTTACGTTCAAGACTATTAACTACACTGGAATTAAAATATGGTCCTATAGACTTAAATAAATATACATTTCAAAGGGTTCATTTTTAAAATTTACATTTATTTTAGGGACTGAAATTCACCACATATTAAAAAACTACATCCTAGAATCTAAGGTCACAGATGCGTATTTACTTTGCAGGCAGCTGGAAGAGCTGCAAATGTTATTACCTCAGGCCATTTTTTACCACCTCCATGTTGGAGATCACCATGACAACAGCAAAGCAAACTAAATGGAGCCTACAGGTGCTTCCTAAACTCAACGCCCCAGTGCTAAATCTTCTTTTTTTACCTTAAATCAACAGTGAAAGCATTTCAATCTAACATGGTTGACTTCACACTCAAACAAGGAAAAGGTCAAGGGGAATAGGGAAGGCAGCAGTCACCCATGTACTGAGTTGTACGACRGCGGTCTTAGGCTGTAACATGAAGTTGGGTTACCAGCATTAAAAACATGGGCAGCTAGCTCCAGAAAAGGACAGCTGCCGTTGCTGGGGAATTCACTTAACACCAATCTGAGGCCCAAACTTCCCAATGCTACACATGAGCAATGTTCTAGTGGAGTCTCCTGACCCATGCCAGGACCTGCTTTGCAATTTCTAGTCCTTGAAGGACATCAACTGTAAGTTAAGACACAAAAAGTTTACAGACAATTCTTTAAGAAAAGACAGTAAATTATCATCTTGTTCTACTGTTTCATTCACTTCTCATTACATACATGTATGTAAATTATAACGAATAGCAGCTGATTTAGGGTTCAGCTTTTGTTTCACTTCTGAGCTGAAATACAGATCTCTAGACTTTGAAGTCATGAACATAAACTTCAGATTTACGTTTCTTCATTTTGTGTAATGTCATCTTTGTAATTTAACTGCAGATGTCATGAGTTCTTACAAAAGTATTTTCTCTCTATAGAACAGTAATCAAAACATGTCCCAGGTTCATAAAGATTTTTAAAGGCTTTTTTTCCCCTGTTGTTATCTGGATTTATGCATACACTTAATTGTTCTGATATTTTGTCTCATGTTATCAGCCTTCAGAATAAACCCATAAAGCATTTTGTTGTAAAAGCTGTTATTCAGATCATGGATATGTTAAACTTTCAGGAAGTTGAAAAAAATGGGTGTGATTTCTTTCATCAGAAACACCAGGTGCATCTTGCTACGTTTCCATATTATGAATGAAACGAGGCATTTAATGATCCAGGAAATTTCTCCATAAATATCTGCAAGCACAGAGTTTTTTTATTTGCATTTTTTTCATTGCATTTGCAATTTCAAAATGCCTCCATATCTACAACTACAAGCAGTATTTACTTTATGGAATTCTGTTCATAGTACTTGTTTCTTGCACTCTACATAGTGAAGCAGGCATTTAGTAGGTAGGTGTACGTTTTATTCAAAAGCAATGTGTAATGGGTTATGAGAATAAAACCCAGAAATACTGGAAGTTCTGCATCCTTAAAATATAACATTCAATGTTATTTATAATTTTAAAACTAAGAAGTTGGCTGCAATATGGTCATACATAATTGAATGTAGTTAGTTTCTTCCAGGAAGTAACACTTGTAAATGGTACCTGAAAAAACGCTTGCCTGACAACTAAGAACAAGCTTCTGGTTCTTAAAGCACCCTGAGTAATGTCTAACACCCAGAATAGTTTCAGACAACTAGAAAGAAAAAAATATTAAGTGATACAACTATAAGGCCGTTATTTTCTAGAAATAATTAATCAAGCACCAGATATTAGAAATGAATTGACAGCAGAATATCAGAACCCCCACTGAACATTTTCAGCTTTTCAAGACACCATTGCTCTTTTTTATTAACTCTATGAAATAATATGTTTTCTATATATCAGCCCTCTTATTCAACTGTACTTTTTCCTATTACTCATCATATCACCAGTACCTAAGGAAATAAACATAACTGTCTGAAAGTATGTTGATTTTAAATTATCAGCAGGACAGCATCTCCGGCTTTGCTGTTTATTCCTAAGCTGTATGTTAGGACCCATTTTTCAATGTATTTACAAACATCAAGGAAACATTTGAGCCATTTGGACGATTGGAAGGGTAACAATTATTTGTGGGTTGAAGTGATCTTTCATTTAATTAAGGTTGGCCCTCAAATGTGGATTTAAAGTGTGCTCATCCCAGTACCATACAACAAACTTGTGTTTCTATTATCTATCATCTGACAACAGCATATTACATAAATCTGATGTTACACAATGACATGTGTAATTGTGTTATTCAACACATATTGGCAGTGAGCTATTTGGATAGCTGTTATTCAAATTAGGATGACTATCGAACCTTACTTGTCTCAAGCAATCAAAATATAAAAGTGATCAAGTGCAGATGCTCCTACCACCTTTTGATAGCAAAGGAAATCTAGCTGAACCGTCTCCATGTTAGTGAGCTCTACTGAATTTACCCGAACAGTTTTGTTAGCTTTCAGATGTAAAGTAAACCTTAATATTTTGAGTTTCTCCCTGTCAGCTGTGGGAGGCTACCCTGAGGAGCTACCCTTTAAAGGGTCTCCAAACACTAGCAATCTCCTGTTATTTAGACACCCATATCTCCAATTCTTTACATTGCACCAGTCTCTGAGGATTAGCAGGAAAAGGGTAATACTTTCAATCAGCTGATAGATGAGGAGGGACTAGCACTGCTGAATTTTCAGTTTTACTCCCAAGCCTCTATCCAGGCTGAGTCAGCAGCTGCTTTATTTTAAAGACTCTTTTTATTCACCTGCACTACTGCAAATTGATAAGACCTATAAATTCCAGTTACTTCTTAGAGGGCTGCTTTAGAGATTAAAAGTATATACTTACTTTGATACCACAGTGTAACTCCCAAAAGGATTAACAGGAGTTAAGTGCGTGCATCCTAAGCAGGAGATACTCTACGCCTCCACCCTTACAGGAGGCAAGAGAGGAAATGGACCCTGCACGCTCCGGCAGGGAAATGTAAAGGTCATGCGGGTGAACTGCTGACTAGACCAGCCTTCGCTCCCTCAAGCAAGTATGTAGCACACCTACTATTTCGTTCAGGGTAGGAGTCCAAATCAGAACAAGAAACAGATGCCGTTAATTAGATACTAAAATCCTCTCATGAGAAAGGGCTTCACTGCACATTTACTCCAAACTGGTAATACAATTTCAGGTTTCCTGGTGTACACAAAAATGACATTTTTTTCTTTTACACTGTAATTGCTTCTGATTTCATTGCTGTATTGCATGTGTTCATAAATCAGCACACAGTATTGAACCATTCTGCTGTTTACTTAGTGCTGTTTACTTCACTCTGGATAATATAAAGTAGAAATAAGACAGATGACTGGTGCTATATAAATGTGGTGATCCATCTGGTGACAACTGGGAGAAAAAGTAACATCAGATCAATTCATATGCTCGCTAATGCCACATAGGATATAATGCAACTCAATAGTATTTCTGTCTGTTGCAGAACTATTGCTCCCTGATTCTGTATCATGTTCAGCTTATGAGTGCAGGATGTCATTTTTTCTTTTAGATTGCACACACATTACAGTAACACTAAAAATAAGCAAAAAAAGCTGTCTACAAGAGAAAATACCTTCATGGAAGGCTATGGAATTGAGCTCATGAACTGGGGTCTGTGCTCAGCATTTAGAGTTTATAATTAATGCGGTCCAAAATGGACACCGGATTTTTTAGCATCCTAACAATACCTGTTACTAGTTCTCTTCTATGTCAGGAACTTGTGTAGGCAGCTTTATGACAAAGCTTTTGCTTTAGCAGCTGCACAAAGAATAAGTAATGAAAAACTGAACTAACATTTTTAGTAACCTGTATATATGACATAAGGGATATTGTAACTGTTCAAGCAAATAATACGCACTTATGCTTCAAATGAGCATAGGATTCATGGCAAGCATCTTCTAAATTAACAATGGATAAAACAGTAACAGTGCCACAACAAATGTAAACAGTAGACTCTCTTATTCTCTAAGGGCACTTTCCTAAGTAACTTGTTAACTATCTGAGTACGGGGCACACTCTTGCAGCTGCCTTCATAGAAATATCTTCTCCAGACATAAAAATGACAGGATGCCAAACCTGCAAGACTTTTGCCAGAATCTCTTTATGCCACAAGTGCTGTATAACACTACCCATGAAGGTGAAGATCTAGTGATGCAGGTGAAGAGGACAGGAGAGCTCAGAGGAGGACATGAAGACATAGTGGAGATACGAAATGAAGGACCTGTGCAAACAACTCAAAATTTTCAAACTGCCAAGCAAGGGTATACAGAAGGAAGGCCTGTCCTGTGGGAAGAATGACCCAAGGAAGCACATAATCCAGATGACAAGGCAGGAGGTTAAGATGACTTCAGGGCACTGGCATGGGAAAAAGTATGGTGCACAGAAGGCACTCTGGAAGAGTGTCCGTTCCTATTGTCTACTGAATTCCAAGTCTTCAAAGTCTTGTTCCATTAAGCTATAAACTAGCTGATTTGCCTTGCAATATGCTGTTGTTAGCAAAGACTTGCTAAGGAATATGCAAAATTCTCAGCATGTTTACACCATTCAGTATCTCACTGTTTATCTAGAGTGAATTTTATCTATCTGCCTTGTATCCTATCTGCAATTATGGTTAGAAATTAAATAAATTCAGGAACATACAAGTAAGCATACAATTTTACAAATAAGTTTGTGTTGGAGTATGGATTTGAGGCACAGGTGGGATATACAGCCAGATCTTAGAAGTAGGAAACACCTCTAGGTCCAACAACCTAGACACAGTCATTGCAGCTGGCACAAACTGCAGCCACAGCGTAAGAAACCATCTAAGGAGCTTCCAGAACAATGCTACCATGCAGTCAGCATCAACACATGTAAGCCATAAAGCTCCTTTGTAAATGACGTGTTTATACCTGTTTTTCAGCAATGAAGACAACTTGTCAAAACCTTCTTTTCAGGAGGCTGATCACAAAAACTAAGGTAAAACAACTACTGCGAATTGAAACCCTCTGCCACTTTTTCCGTTTCACAAATTCAGCATGGGCATAGAGCACCCTTCTCAATCCCTGCAGGCGCATAGGAGGTGCATAAGGTGGCTAGATTAGATCTGCACATGTATACTTGACCTTGAAACATTATTTATATAATTTTATTCTGTTTACATTTATCTTTCAATTACTGAGATATTTTACACCCTCCAAAGGCAACCTACTAAGTCTTAAGTAAGTAAGAAGGCAGAAAGAACAAGTGCTTCCATTTTGTTATGACTCTATTGTTTATTATCGCACTTGCGCAAAAATGTCAATTTTCTAGAGGTTTTACGACGAGACAAATTCAGTACAGACTTATACGGCAGAAGTGAATATAACTACACTACATCTGTACTAGTGTTTTAATGTATTTCCTTACTGATTTTGCAAAGCTCAAAGCATAAAATCACAGGAATGTTTCCTGTAATTTAATAGAGTACATTATCATCTAATTAATATTTAATAAATGCATGAAAGAAAGCTGTGTGGAGAGGCAGAAAGGGACACAGAGAAAATGAGAAGAAGGGCTTTGCTAACAGTATTGAAAGCAATTTATATCCAAGAATATTTATGTCTGTCTTGATTTTCCTTCTCCATAGGTGCTAAAGGGCAATTCCCAGTGCATCCTTCAGAAGAATGGACAGCCTCCAAGTTTTCATTCTTGTAAGTATTAAGTCCTGAACACTACTACATCAGAAATACCAGAAAGCTGCTCTTGAGCTCAGTTCCTAGAAGCCAGGGTTTTGCCCTTAAATAGGAAGAGAATTACAGCGAATGTTGCAGATCTTTGTGTAGGGTTTACATATTCATGCTCCTGGCAAAACTGAGCTGTTTAACTTCTATTTGTGGATAGGTACAGGTCTCTCCTCCATGACTTCATTCATCTTGCTCCACCTTTCTACTATACTCTTAGAAACGTGAGAAATTGCTAGAATGATCATTACATAGTAAATAAACAACCTTTACAAGAAACTGCTGGATGCAAACTAGTAAGAAACACACTTACATATAAGGAGGATATAAAGGCGAACACCTCCAAATATGAATTCATAAAGTCAGGCCTGATTGTGAGAGCTGCCCTCAGGCCTCTACACCAGTTAATTTCAGTGGGAATGGTAAGAGATTCTCACATCTCCCAAGCTATTAATTTAAATACATGATATTAGACACCTGCAGTTGAAAATTTAGGCTAAAATATCTATTTTCTTCCTTTCTCATATCAGTACGACTGTTGCATCTGTAAATATTGTACAGTTTGGTACCACTACTACCTTACCAATACCTGCCCACACAAGCACTGCTGATTTATTCTTTATTTTTGGACTCCTAATCTCTCCATCAATCATCTCACATCTTAGCTTACAACTCTCCTTGGGCAAGGACTAGCTTCCTTATGCTGCTATAGTGCCTAGCATAGTATGTCTTAGAAGTTACTACCTTCAAATTATGAACACAGACAATAATAATATACAGTACACACAGTGACCAGAATCTGTGACTTGTTGAAATGAAATGCTTCCATCAGACTGACTTTTTGGTAGTGAACAACTGAACTAGAAAATCAGAGTGTGACACATTCATGATATGACACCTCTCAGTCTAAATCTTCTCTGATGACTCACATAAGCAGCTCTCAGCTATCTACTTTTCTGTATACTTCATATTCTAAATTCAATATTTTATATACTCAATACTCAATTTTATACTAAATCAAGACTTAATATTAACATTACACTTCTGTTTGACTGAAAAGTTGAATGCATGATAAATGTTATACTTTCAAAACAGAATTTATGCATGAATAATATTCAGGGATTTATACACTGACTCAGGTATAAAAAGTATCTACCAAGTCCACTTAAAATAGATGGCAAACGGGCACATAAAAAAAGTTGTTGAGCTGCTCTAAGTCCTCCAAGTCAGTCATAAATCTATGTGATGGTTTCAATACCTTAGTGTCCAGAGAGAAAAACACACAARGCAGCCAGATTATGCAGAAGTAAAACCTCCTTACATACATTACTGGTTTTTTAGGATAATGATTTACACAGTGTATCCATGCTACCAAAACTCCAAAGCACATACAACCCAAGAGCTATCAGGTGTAGTCTCCGCCATACTCACAAACATAGTATAAACAAAACAGAAATCTCAGTACAAAAAGGATAGTCCTTCTAGCTCAATACCACACAGGTTTGATTTCTAAGGATTAATCCTTTAGCTCCCAAGAATCTACTGGGATCCAGCAAAAAAATTAAAGCACCTGTTCCCCCACCCCGCAAAAACCCCCCACAACACAATCTTGCTTGCTGCATGCAGAGTAAGCGTTGATGGCATGTAGCTACTATTGCAATAAAGATGACTAATCATCCTATAAATTATTATCTAACAATTTGAATCACATGAGCTTACTCAGATACCTCTACCAGCACCAGCTCAGGCTTTCCCTGTCAAAACAGTAAGAACCCGAGCTCCCATCGTACAGTCTCCAAACCAGAAACTCAAGCTGACACTCCCCTGCCTCGCGCTTCCTACAGGCACTTACATTTGGCCAAAAAACGCCCCTGAAACTACATGAGAAAGAGTTGCGTACCACTGATGTAGCTCTGACAGTGCTTTATACCCATCTTGTACAAAGCACTGCAGAAGCTCGTCCTTCATGTCTATGTATGGCAATGAAAAGCAGTACGGCCTGATGAGTATCTGAGGTGACATGCCAAGATGGCACATCAGGACATTTTAGGACTTCAACCAGGAAAGTACATTTCTGGCTCGCACCGTAGCCAGACAGCCCACCCCAGCAAGGCTCGGGGCTGGCGCCTGCAACCACATTGTAAGTGGCTCCTACCAGGAAACCAGGGAGCATGTCAGGTATTAGAAAGATTTCATAATGCTCCTAACTGCTAAGCGAGCCATTGCTGGCAAAAAACTATGAAGCCAAAATATTGAGTTCTTTCTCATCTGCATTTCATCAGAGACCATTTCAGTTGGCTTTTAATTAGATTAAATCAAATCAATAGTGGACACAAAGGTCATCTGGTTTGTATCATTCCTCCAAAACTACAGCCTAGTGTTACTGTTATAATATATTCTTCCCAGGAGATAATATTCCATTTTTAATATTATCACTAGAGTTTCTGTAATTAAACAATGATGGTTTCCAAATAATACATCATCACATCTATTCAAAATACAGAGGACATAAGACATTGAAAAGCCTAGGCGTATTGTTGAATAGTGCGCTCAGGTATGCGAGACTGTCTCTCTACAGAGTGTATATAATAGAAATTTCAAAAGGCAAAGTAACTTTAATAGTGTCTTGGTTTTACCCAACTCATAAAG
The DNA here is from genome assembly GCA_035582835.1 of Phoebastria nigripes. Classification (NCBI taxonomy): domain Eukaryota; kingdom Metazoa; phylum Chordata; class Aves; order Procellariiformes; family Diomedeidae; genus Phoebastria; species Phoebastria nigripes. Next base: position 132,445 of record JAYKAV010000600.1, on the reverse strand, counting down.
GCATTTTCTCTGATAATGCACTTGTTTCCCCAGACTGAACATGGATTTTTTTTATTGCAAATATGACTACCTTCCCTTGCCACAAGAAAATACTCATCTTTATGAGACTGATACTGAGAAAGTTGTCAGTTAAAGAGTCTAGCTGTGCTATCTTAATGTGCTTCTCCTACTAGGAAACATACAGCATAAAGCAGGTTAGAAATGGCAGGTATTTTTGCAAAATTTTTTGGAAAAAACTTGCTTTGTTCAGTGGAGAAACAGCCATTTCCTTTCCCTTCTTTCGTTAAAATAGTATTTTAAAACAGGTTACAGTAAAAATTTCAATTTTTCAGCTCCAAAGGACAAAAATACAAGCATAAAAATTTCTTAATCCAAAGTAAAAATCATCAATTTTAGTTGAAGATTTTGATTTTGCTCATTTTTCAAAACAATCCACAGAAATCCTTTGAAAAAAATATGCATTTTGTTCCAAAAGTCTCTTGTCAAAAATAAAGTATCTGGAAAAATATCTCCCTTTTCTAGAAACCCCCAGCACAAAAAAACTATGATTGGCACATATGAAGTACATACGCATTATGCTACTTTAAGAACTCTATCTCAAAGCTAATGATATAAAATGTAAATTTGTTCATTTTGAAACACACATACACTTCTTACTCCAATTCAGCAGCAACACTAGAACCCTCACTATAACCCTGAATTCACAGATCACGTTCTGACTTCCATCTGGTTTAAACAGTACTTGTATTAATTAAAATAATCTTCAAGCAAGACAGAGCACATATTTCTTCATTCAAGAATATACTATGCATGTTAAATGTAAGGACTGAAAAGTTAAGCTCTCTTTTAGCTATATGTGTAAAAAAAATTTTCCATCCATTATCCTAAGTGAAAAAACCCCACTGTTTCCACACTCGGAAACCTCAAGGTTGTTGAGAGTTTATTCTAGCTTCAAAAAGAAGTCACCTCCAGTTAAGGCAAATGCTAGGACATTTGAAATCATAAAACATTTTATATTAATTATAATATTAATTTTAATGAATCTGTCTGATAATTACTTTGAACATTGCCTGAATGAAAACATGACTGGCATTTCAGCTTTATTACTTGGCTATAACAATAGTTTATGAGTCTGAATCTGGCTGTGCAACCTTAAGTACATGGTTATCACTCCAATACTGTAATGAATTTAGGTTTAGACAGTGATTTATTTCGATTATCCTTTGTCAAGTCCACCATGTGTTTTACTGAACTGAGGAAACAAGCTGTCAAGCAGTTCCACCTTGGAACTGAATAAAAAAGTTTTGTTATACTTTATGTTAGTGAGATTTTGTCCCTGTTCCAGTATATTGATAGGAACACATGATTTTTTTTTTWAAATATTGTCACTTAAGTTATTGTTTTATTCACTTGAGCTGAGTTTATGCTTTTTAAATCCATCATCAATTTTAATTTTGAGGTATGACTTTTCTTCAACAGTGAATTCCTGGTGCTATTCAGTGGCAATACCACATTTACTGCCACCTACACGGGTTAACATTGCCACATTCGGTCTCTACCTCATATTGCAAATCAAACCCAGCATCTTGAGGTAACATATTCCTTTCAAAAGTCCACAAGGTCTGAGCCCTTGCAATTATATCACTTCAGGCAAGAAACAATTGTATACATATTCAGCTCTTTATTCTTAAATATTACACTGACCTCCCTGATGCTGCCTAGGCTTAGCTGCCTCCAACAGGGTCCTCCATCTACAATTAACACTATAAAAAGCAAGATGCTTCCACCGGAGGTAGCAGCACTGAGATAACCCATATCCTGAATTTCCACATCCAGCATCCCATCCTAAGCTGCTCTCACTATTCCTGGTACTAGAGAGCTATTGTTAGTCACGGTCCTCTTGTAAAACTGACACGATCGGACAGTCTGAATTATTGCCCAGAGCTACTTATGCTGCCCTCATTTAAGAAGTGTATGCAAGCTTTTCTAATTTCTGTGGCAAGCACAAGTACTAATAGCATTTGGCAGTATATTTATTTGATAGCTGTTTGCAGCTACAGTAGTCATCACTGTAGAGAAATGACATTTACCCTGTATTTGACTTTTTAAAAAAAGAAGAGACTTCGCATATTTACAGTGCAGTAAATATTGACTTCCTATTAATGATCACTTTACATAAATGGTATTTTCTGGCTGTGAACTTCCTCGCTGATTGTTCTATCTCTTCATTAATTTGTGGTACAAAAAAGACTGAGTAATGTGTAATTGCCACTTGAATTCCAGGGAAATCTGGTGGASCCCCACTGTCATTTTTTATTTAAATATATATTATCTTGTCAGTCAACCTGGCATAGTACAAGCTTGTTAATGTTATAGTCTACAGACACTGTGATGTACATTTTAAAGGTTTAAATTATGATTTTTAGTCAATAGAGCACAAAGAGATGCAATCTTCAATCGCGTATGACAACTGCTTTCTAGAAAGGCCCCATATGAGTTACAGAGTGACTCTCCTAATTTCTAGCAGTGCTTAGCACTGACTCTTGTGCAGTGTTAGGAGCCCACAGCAGCCACAGTCACTGCACCTGCAGGGTCCATCGGCACGGAGCTGGGCCGTGCTGCCAGGGACCCAGGCAGACACGCGGCTCCACCGTATGTGCTTCCCCTGCCTCTTCCGTGAGCAAACTCTTCCAAGAGTTTGGCAGAGGCATTTACCAGGTATGATGTTTGCAGTTCAGCGCTGCCCTTCTTCGGTTCCTTTTCCCTTTAATTTCTTCCTCTACATCTCTAACTATACTCATCTAATCAATATGATTAAGTATGCCCCTCATGGCTTAATYTGGAGTGTACTGGTGGGCACTGGTCCCAGTACGTGAGAACCTATTATTTGATTTGTCAGGCATGACAAATCCTCAGTGTACAACCACTGTGACTCTCTAACAAAACGTAAGGTAAAGCTTTAATGCCCATTCTACAAAAATGGATGCTGCATAATGGTAAATTACATGTGGGATAGTAGAGCACTCTGATGGTTTAAACTGCTTGTGGACAGTCAGCAAACACAAACACCAGTTCATAACGGTCTAAAAAACATTGTTGATGTTTATCAGTCAGTGAAATGAAAATATAAGCTATTACACTTTTAGTTAATGTTTTACTTGCTCTTTTAAAGCAATGCTTCCTAATTAAAGACATCACTTGTGGAGAATACCTTCACAAGGGGTGAGGTTGTGTATCTGAAAGGGAGCCATCATCCAGACCAATGGGGCTACTTCTTTCTTTCTTCTATTCTATCTTTGCAGTCTGGATCAGACAATGGATAATTTCCTCCAGTGCCCAGAACTGGTGAGGGCAAAGGGACCTACAGTCCGACAGCTCTCCATGCCAGTCCTAGCACATCTACCTGGCAGCCAGTAGATGGTTTAAGGCCAGAGAAAATTGATGCCTGGCTAGTTTGGTCTGTGGAAACAGTCCCATAAGCATGTTGATCTTTGTAAGTATAAACAAAAGGAGCACACCTTGCACACAGCCTTTATTAACCTTAGGTGTCCTTATTTTCCCAAAGTATTTACAGTGACTCCACTAAAAGCATCAAACTTGCGTAAGAACCAACAACTGGGGAACTTAAGTGTAACATACACACACATGCATGCCTGCATCTGTACACATACATATGTATATGCACATGTTGCTGTAATTTATAAGGAAATTTTTTCTAGAGGAACCTGCAAAATAGACAGAGACAAAAGACTCATACTCTAAAATATCTAGTGTAAAAACAGAAGAAGAGACAAAAGTAAGTCTTTTGCATTTCCCTCCTCTAAAATTTACATATTCACTTTGCAAAATCCTGCAACATAGAAGTACTAAAATGACGTTACTTTCGCAGATAAAGGTGCACCACTCAGGACACTAATTCAGCTGATCTCCAATACACAGAGAGGGATGTTACCCAGAAGAGTCACTGCAGAACTGGTGAAAAAAGGCATCCAGTTTGTCTGGGCTAGATGGCTTTTCCACATATTGTCCATTCTCTTCACCGCAGTGGTTTAAATCATAAATTCCTCTAAAAATCTGAGGAAAACACAGAAATATCTGTCTGGAAGCTAACTCTTGAACCATCAAATCAAACCCTATAAAAATACAGGCAACCACATGAGATAAGCCTTCCATAAATTTGAAAAGACCTCAACACACCCAGAATTTATCCTTTCCTTAGGATAAGGAATATAATAGTAAATACTCACTGGAATATACTCAAGCAAAATACTCAAGCAAATTCTCATTTAAACCAAACTATGCAAATTGAACAGAACAGCAAGAAAAAGAATGACTTACCTCCTCCATTATTTCCACAACTTTACAAGATTCAGAATACAGGTTAGGGGCTAACTTTTATTCTTAATGAAAGCAATGACATTTCAATAGACTACTTTTGATGGGAGGATTAGAATTGCATCTGCTGTGCTTCCAAATATGAGTAAGCCTTGAGCTTCCTCACATACCTGTGTAACCTGAACATAACCACTTCGGAGGCAATCTGACAGACCAAGCTGCTACCATTTTCAATGGAACAAAACAAATCACTTTGGACTGTACTGGACGTGGAAGACTGCTTGTCTTCCAAGCACTTTTTCTTGGCTTCCTCAGTCATCTGAGGGACACGCAGACCACACACCAGATGTCTCCTTGAATTAGCTGGTCAACTGAAACTGATTAAGGATTTCACGCTCTSTTAATAACTAGGTGTTCCTTATCCTAAACATATATAATTCAATAACAGTGAAAAGGCATTTCATTTTATGAAGTGATTTTTAATATTATTTGTTTGAAGAGACTTAACAAAACATTGTAACTTATGTGGAAAATGATAAAACTCTAAACCAGTAAACAGTAACATGGAAAGCCTTATGTTGGTGATTAAACGAATTACGAAGCCAGCATTTACAGAAAGCAATTTGTGTTTGCTCTTCGAAAGAATCTTTGGGAAGTGAAACAATAAACACTGGAAATTTAAGCCAGAAAGGTTAACTGAACTGCCCCAAAGCTTCCAGTTATTCTGGGGCAAAGAAAGGTTTAGAATAAAGATGAAAGTACAAAAGAGCAGTGAGCACCATCCTTTAAACTATCATTCTCATCTATCTTTAATTTAAAAGTTGAGAGGGATAAACTTTTGTCCACAGTAGCATGGCTTATGAAATATTTTGCAATCTCTTTGGATGTCTTTGGAGCTCTGTCTTTGAATATCTTTGCTCCAAGGGCCAAAGACCCCTTGAGCGAACACAGCACCAACTACTCCCCCTGCCACACACCACTTCCAACAAGCGGCTCATCACACCTCTCCTTTCTCACCTATTCTCCTGGTGACCACCTAGTGAAAACCTGTGCACACACAGCTGGAAGTCTGCAGGAGTGGAAAATTTATCTCACCAGCCACTATACCACAGGAAAAGATTGTGTCTGCATTGGATGGTGAGTATCTGCCTCTACGCCGGTGCATGGCTGTGTTGTGGATGTTAGCAATGCAGACTTAAACACGCATGTCAGCACTGCCAAACTGGAGTGATGTGGTATTACAATTTGAATCCATGGACCTGTGACAACTTCCCATGACTATCATCATACTGGAATGACCACCTATGGATCGCAGCATCCCTGAGCTGAAATTTTATCCCATAATATTTTTTTTTCTCTCTTGCTATGGAACTGATTGCAATTTCGAAACACAAGAAGGGTTAATTTGCAGTCTAAAGCATGCAAAAATGAATTTCATCATATAAGCATTGTTGCCCATTATCACCAAATCGCAAAAAAGGAAGCAAAATATAAGATCTGCTAGCATATGTTAGAGAAGCAGACAGAAAACAGTATATTTGTTTGACTATTAATTCTGAGATAGCAGTGGATGACAAAACCTAAAACAAAAATATATTTGCATTTCTAGCTAAAATGTTCATTACCTTTAACTGAACACAACTCTTCATTTTTTAAGCATTTATCTGTTCATCCATATTGTAATTTAAATGGAAATATTTTTACAGGTCATATAGTCTGCTTTTTGACTGTAAAGCTAGGAACAATAACTTCTTGAAGCTTTCTACATTTTTCTTGAAAAAGCATTAATTTCTTAAAAAACAAGGAAAACATCAGCTACACAGGTCCAGCACAGAAGTCCTATTTCTTTACTGTTCCCTAAAGTAAAGTAGCTAGAACATTATATATGTAAGCAGCACCTTAAATTGCATTTCTTTGTTCTAATTCTGGTATGTACGATCAACTATTAATGCACATCCCTGTTCATTAGTGCTCTGCAGTAGGGTCACATTGGAAAGACCTCTTCATTACTCATGCACTGCTTGCCAGCACACAGACTGGAGCAAGATTACTAATACATCTGTCTAATTTTACCGAGAATATTGATGTAAAATCAGTTTCATCCACTGTCTGCACAACCAGAAGCCTGTCCGACTGGGAAAAAAAAAAATCTTGTTTTTCTTTTGAAACATCCTAGGTGGTAATGAGGAAAGGATCCGAGTGGTCTATTGTGCCATATTTGTAGACTGCAATAGTTATCCAATACCTTTATTTCACAGATTACCACACGTAATTCCGAAAACTAAAATTCCACTAAGGGACATGTGCTAGCTTTGTAGAGGAAAAAAGAAGGGAAAAAAGGAGAAAAACCTACACATCCTAACAGATTTTCTTATATGACTTATATCACTTTTAAAACTTAAGACAGAGCCCTGGCTTTGTACCAATTTACATTAGCAAAAGTTCTCTCCCCATCTTATCATTTGGTATGGCATAAAAAAGTTTTTTTTTAAAAAATGGCTTTTACAAAATAAATGACTGTTAAACATTAATTAGGTTGATACTTAGCATTGAATATGAACATTCTTGGTCATTCTAGTCATTTTCTGCTGCTTCAAAATAAACCAACAAAAGGCCCCCAGTATCCAAGCAATTTTCTCACCTGTTAGGGTATCTTCCTAATTAGGAAGATGGTGATAAAATACAGAGTGGAATAAAATACAGGGAAAATAAAATCTAAATGATCTAATTACACTGTCTGTCATCAGGATTATTTCTTGTTCTCTATTAAGTGGCGTAAGGTTGAGATTAAAGCAAGCAAAGGGATTTCTCCTCTTTCTCAAGGAATACAGTAGAGTCCTAATAACTCTGGTAGAGAACAGCTACCTGTAACATTACAGGGTTAGACTTCCACATCTCAGCGCTGTCCCTGCTTGCTGTGCTGTCTTGCTTCACTCACATAATATAAAATACTGTGCCCACTTATTAAATAATTTGCATTTTTTGATCGTTCATACAGACATTGTAATAGCCTTTAAAATTGTGCTGGGCTTACTTATCATAAAAGCAGTTTCCAAAAGACAGTCTTCAAACACTTCTTATGTTTCAAATTTTTAGTGCAGTGGCTTCAGGAAAAGAAGTCACAGATATTACAGACAATTTTACTCTGTCATTTTGATCTTCTTTTTAATCAAATCCCACCTCTTCAAGGGTCTCTGACAAATCTAGAGTGTCTTCAAGAGCTAGTTGTTCATTTGGATTTTGACGGACCGAGCAGTCACAAAAATCATAAGGAGACAGAGAGTACTGTAGCAACTCCATAGCTCGRTAAGGAGTATAATTTTTAAGTTAACTGTATATTTTTGGGAATTTAATATGACCCGGTCTTGTAGTGCTACTGCTTGGGTTATTCCATGCCATGTTCCAATGGCATACATATTTAGATTATTTGCAAGACTGGAGTACACCAATGAGTACTACAACATGAATGTTGTCATCTGAGACTTCTGAAATAAAATTACACTTTATGTGGCTTTTCTGAAGATGCAGGAGGAAAACTGTCTGAATAACTTATTTTTCAGTTTGCTTGCAATTCTGAAAATAAAATCAACATCTGCTGTGGATGGAGATAAAATCTTTTTTTTTTTTGACAATGAAACAGTTAGTTAGAAACATATCTGAAGGTAAAAAAATCTCCTTGGTTTGAGTAATTTTGGAATTTCAGAATTTTACACTGAATTTAAAGTAGATTTCAAAACAAAAATATCAAATACTAAAACTGGAAATCGGTATTTAACTATCTGGAAGTTGAATACAACGATTCCTAAGGAGATGGGGAAAGAGAGACAGGGAGAGAGCAAACTGCCAAACATACTCGCAAAATCTAAATGGATTAATGAAATGTCTCAATATCAACAAATCTGTATGTTTGGCTAAATGATATTTTGGAGAAAACACCTTGTCTAGTTTAATCAGTCAGCTTGATGCAGCTTTCTGCATAAATTCTGGAAAAGCAATTGCCTGTAGCTGAAGATTTGTCTCCTTCCCATTCATTTCAGAATTCAAAGAAGGAAAGACACTGCAGGTCATGAATATGATGTCCCCCCAGCCACCTTCCCACCCCAGGATGCTGTGGATTACAGGAGGATACATGAATTCAGAAAGGGATTAGGCAAAGTCATGAAGGGTAAGTAAACTGATGGAATAAGTTACCATGGCATGGATATACACACTGGCTTCAGAAATCTCTACACTCTGCCAGAAATTGCACAGGTCGCAGAGCAATGATCACCCTGTACAGGCCTTTTTTTCTATAAACATTCTCCAGTAGCAATTGTTAGAGGCAGGATGGAGCTTAGACGGAGCTTGGTCCAGCTTGCACAACTATTCGCATGTTGCAGTGCTCTGGAATTGCTTTTCTTGCTTTCCTATTTGACTCATGGCAGTAGATCCTTTCCATCTGCTTTCTGCTCTCTTTCGTTATCTTGAYTGAAAGAGACTACATTAACAATAGGTTTTTCACCCTCTCCCACATCTGCCGGCCCTTTCCTTTTAACCATTTTTCATCTCCCCGTTTCGCTTGCTCCTCCTCAAAATAAATTAAAACAAATGGCTTCCTGATTGAGAAGCCTGCTTTCATTTTGGTTTTGACATATTTTTCTCTAAATGAAACTAAAATTTTACTTGATTCTAGGTCCTGCTTCACAAGTCGCCAACTTTGGGTGTGGAGACTACTTTTCAAAATGAAACCCGAACTACTGAAAATGAAACCTTGCTAAAAGAAAAGAGACGAGCCAATGTAAATTCAGATGAATGCCAATGAACTCAGTCTAACTGCATCCGTGTAAAGCCATTTTCATTTAAAAAAAAAAAAAAATTTAGTCTAAGAAAGAGGAGTCTAACATCAAAGGCCAGCAGTGTTGTGTCTTGCTTTTTCCATTGTTGTTGGGGCTTTTTAAAAACAAATAAAAAAAATAGCTACTGCCTCCATCCTGCAATGCAGGCAGAATTTTAATGTTCCAGGACTGTGAGTGCAGTTCCGGTGGCAAAAAATTTGAATTATGTTTCAGGGGTTGCAAGGCATCAAACACTCCTAAGAATTTTGTGTTCCTGGAAAGTAATAAAATAGAGAGGAAATTGGGCTGACACAATTCCAGAAGTACAGAAATGCAGATTCTTTCAATAAGGGCAGCTGACAGATCTATGCTCTTATCAGGCTTTGACAGGTGCATTTAGGTTTACTTGGGTTATTGCTCTCAGACCTATTAACCTCTACTGAGCCTAGATTTTGCCTCTTACAGTCAAGATCACACAGGGATGCTTGGGGCAAGTAAATAGAAACCTCCAGAAAGTACATAATTTCTCACATTCCTAATCTTCCTGTCACCCCCCAAAAATCTCCTCACAGAATAAAATAAAAAATTTTGTGTTCTCTCCTAAGCATAAGGAAGCAGACCATGCATGCCAGGACAGCAACAGAACTGTAGTATAATGTATTTCCCCTATTAGTTGTTTCCTCTATAGGCTGCTGCTTTTTCAGGGCTCCCAGACAACCACGGTAGGTGACTGTGGACTGGGAAAGATCTGCATTAAGGGCAATTTTACTGCAAAAAGTAACAACAGATAGCACCATGGGTTTTATTATTTTTTGACCTCCTACCTTCCTGACCTCAAAAAGTGCAGTTTTCAGCTGCCAGCTGTGCAAATATCTTTTCCTGCATCATCACTATTATCAAAAAGAAGATGAAAAATAACTCTTTGTCATATCTATGCGCCATTGGACTTTGGATTATATTCTTGAGCTGTACCTCAGCATTGCCCATTGCCTTCAATGGGACCACTAGAGTAACGTACGGGAAGGTGGCAAAGAACTCCACAGATGCTGCACTAGCATTCAGAAATGAGACACCAAGGCTCTTTCTCTCCAAAGTTCTGAATGTATAGGACGATAGGGTTTTGGCCAAGATTCAAAGCAGGGAATTTTGTAAAAGAATTGAAAAGAACTCCTGGTATGCAGCCAAAGTCTCTAGTTACTACTAGCTTTGAGGCTGACTTCCTCATTTTAATATTTAATGCACATTTTTCATTTCTTGCATGGTACTCCAGAGTACAACGCAGTTGCTTTGGCCTCTAGGGAGAAAAGTACCTTGCCCAAAAGAAACTGAAGAAAACTATATGCAGATTATTATCTCATTGCTACTTCGAGAGGGTCACAGCGCATGTCCCAGCGTGTCAGTTCTTTTCACTAGCTCCTTGAACAGACGGAATGTTGCCACTGCACCATCCTGCCATGTGGTGTTCTCGCAACAGTCCACCGATGTTAATATACAATGCAAAACCACGGTCTCGCTTCACGACAGTGACCTGTGGGACTCAGTATTATCAGCCCAAGTTAACAGTGAAAACAAGACCCCACAACACAGCAAAATTAGAATTGTACCCTAAGATCTATAGTGGACTGACTTACTTAATGGAGTACCCTGTCCTACTCTGCTTGCTATGGCATCTCACATATGTACTTTATTACCTATTGAGGGTAATGGGCTGTTAGCTAAGTAGAACAGTGCTATTAATGGGTTCTGTTACAATATAATGCTTCGTTAACAGAGCTCTCAAAGAAATCAACAACTTCAAAATTCCCATAATCAATCCAATTTAATCTGATATGTGTTCTGTCAAATTGCATTTCAAAAGGCTTTTATAATACCAAAATTCAGTTACCTAGTAATAGCATTAGCAATGTTAATTTTCTAATCAGAACGCAAAATCACTAATTATCCATGCCTTCCTTAAGTAAAAGAAGCTGCAGTTCCTAATCAGTAACCCTACAGATCCTTTGATGTTTATGAGTAGAAAGGGTACATTCTCCTCTGGAAATACCTGTGAGGCTTTCGTTAGTGCTAGCATGTGCATTGAACACATAATTGCTTCACTGGGTCCGAGCCTCTCTGGTCTTTGCATCACCTACACCTGCAAGAGGCTGATGCTCAACAGCGTGAGCAGCACTCTCCTGGTGGTCCTCGCTTCCAGGAAACCACACTCGGGGGTCAGTCTTGCCAGTCCAAAGATGTTGGTCTGCCATCATGTCTAGCCTGTTCTTATGTTAGCATCATATTACATAAAGAGTCTATAATTGTAAGGAGATTGGAAATATCCCCCAAAATAAGAATGGTAATTTTGCCTCAGGCAAAGAGTCCACCTATTTCCAGCAGTGGCCAGAAGTGAATATTTCCCCTGAATATTCTCCCAGCACTCAACCATTTACAGCTCCTGGGTGTTTCCAAGTGGTTTGGCCTCATGGATCTCTTCCCCCAGTGCACAGCTAATCTGTACTTGAATCCATGCAAACTTTTTGCATCCCCAATTTTGTTCAGAAAAGAGTACCATAGGTCTACCACTCGTCATGCAAAAAACACATCCTTTTGTTTGTTTGTTTGTTTTGAACCTGTTGCATACAAACGTTATTGGGGAAATGCAGTAAAAATATATGAAATAAATTACTTTAATTTACACCATTATTTCTTAAACTCTGAAAGTTCATCCCACTGTCTGGAAACAATTGTTTCCATACTTCAAGTGTTATTAAAAAGTCAGCATGTACATAATTTTTCCTTAAACAACAGCCAAACAACAAACAGAGGAATTATTTTYGTTTTTTTTTTTCAAGCAAAGATTAATGTGTGAGAAGCTTACACTACATATTTAATACATTATCGAAACAAAAATTAAAAATAGAATAATAAAACAATAGCTCAGTGTCTGTTCTTGCCCTGTACAATCAGAGAATTATTTTTGCTGGAAGAAAGTGTACTCCATGCTCCAGGAATACATAGTCTTAAACTTGATGATAAACCAACAAGCAATTGTATACCACACACCAAAATTAAATGACAGCTTTAATGGTACTAGGGAAAACGAAACATATTGCTAAGGCTATAAACTTGTTCATGACAACACTGTGAGACAAAACGAAGAAAACATGCATAAATTTCTATTTATTTTTATACCAGTAATAGATTGTCATGTAATAGTTTATTTGCTCTTTAATAAAATTCCTATTTTTCAGACAGCATTTCCAGAGAATAAAGACAACCATAAAACACCACCATCATGAAGTTTCCTACACCTATATCTAAATATGTAAATAGCTCTCAAATTGTGCTCTGGCTGTCAAGAAGCTAGTCAGGGAATTTAGTTCCTTCCAGTCCTGCTGGTAACTGGTTCCTTGGCCTCAAGCAAACATTTCACTTTTCTTTCCCCATTTGTAAAATATTTGGGCTTTGGCCTGAAGAACACTGAAATGCTTTGAACGCCTTGTTCAGCTAAGCATTTAGAAGTATGCTTAACTTTATGTATACACGTAATTGCAATGACTTTGACTTAAATAGGTTTTTGTGAAAAAGCATGAAAACAAATTTTCTCTGAGATGGACTTTGAAGAACTATACTATCTGTACCCCGTTTTTAAAGCAGAATCGCTAAATGCACATTGGATGGATCATAAAGCAATGATTATTTTCACTTGTAGCTTGACTGTCCAGTGCATTTATTTTTCATTGACAGTGGATAATTTATTTCTGAAGTATAAAAGTGCCCCCTAAGCTCTTGGAAATGGGGAATAGGAACATGCCCTGAAACAATTGTTGGCACTGAACAGTTTATACCATTGATTTCCTTTTCTTCAACTTTTTGTGTATTTTCAGTTATTAAAATAAATAACAGATCATTGCTGATGAGAACATCTAGATAAAATGAAATTTCTGTTTTTGGCACATAGGTGATCAAACGGTCAGAAACTGGACCTAGAGTTAATACTGTTTTGCCACACATATGTACCTAGGAGATGCCGCTGAACATACAGCATATACAACTGGGCATTGAATTTTTCTGAAATTTCCAGCTGACCTAGAAACTGTAAAAGAAGGGGGGGTTTGTTGATTCTTTTCATTTTACAAACTGAAATTGAAACAGAAGTTGATGGTTAAAGTAATTTCACATAATTACTGACCCCATAACTGCGTGAACCCACGTAGGTGCTCCAGCAGAAACTCTTCTGACATTTTTTTCCAGACAAAATAAACTGCCTTTGACGTATGGTGACTCAATTGGGAGAAAAATCGAGCCCTATTTTTTTAGAAAAGTGAGGAACAACATCTCCCATTAGCTTTCCTGCTGCTGGAGCAGCGGGTGTCCTCAGCACACCACTGCTGGAAATCAGGCCCCAAATGCCTGATCGGTAGAAAATAGCCCAGATCACTTCTGTTGTCTGCGGCAGCAGCGATGGGGAGCTCTCCTCATGGCCGCTAACTGCTGAACTTTGCCTGGTGTTAAGAATTAGAGACCTTCCCTTTCACACCACCTGCACAGACCGCCCGCGATGGAGGACACCAGCCACCTTCTGGATCTCTGCTCAGCTCAGCTCTCCTGACCCGTTACAGCACACAGAAAGCAAACGCATCTGAGCAGCAACTGAAATAATCTTTTCATATTCCACATAAATCATGACACATTCAGAAACTTAGTTAATAGATAATACAAACACCTCTGAAATCCCCAGATGAAAGACACTGAGGAAGTCAAAAACTTTTTTTTTCTTTTTTTTTTTTCTATTTGGGGAAAAATATCAGCTGTGAAGAAAAGACTAAGGAATGCTTCTAAACATCATTTTACAAGCAGGTGTTTTCACAGTAGGCAATGGGGTGTCCAGCTTCCACTGGGAACCAGGTATCACATTCCCTTGACTTTGACTTTTAAATAAAACAACAAATGTCTTTTTCATTCAAAAATGCCCCCTTTCCACCCATGAATTATGTTTCCAAATACAGTGCTTGACATAGAGTGAGTAAAATAAGTCAGTGGACCTGGGAGGCTTTTTAAGCTCCCCCAAAAGGGTTTGTGCTCCCCCTGGTCCTCCCAATGCCCAGGCGTGGGGGCTGGCAGGGGCCAAGGAGCCTCCTGGCCAAGCCCTGGTCCAGACAGCCGAAGAACCACCACATTTAGGAGCACCATAACACATATCCACCACTAAGCCTACACACAACTAGTACATTGTATTAAATGCCACTTTCATCACAAGTGTCAGAAGAAACCTCCATAAGAAAAAAGGATGTTATGAACAAACTGAAAATTTCCATTTTCTATCTCCCATTACATCTTTTATTTAAATTATTTCAAACTATGGACATATATATTGCACAGGTGCCATTTACTCACCTTCAGGTTAAAAGCACTCCCAATTATAATAATTATCTCTAATGATATAAAATTAGGTACTCATCATTTTCTTATAGCTAATTACTCCTCTGAAGCCAGCCTGATGGTTAGGCAATAGTGTACTCTGCTGTCTAGACTCAAGTTACAGCTGAGTATGCGATATATTGTGTATACATTACGTTTCTCGCATGCTACTTTTAATTTAGCCTGAAAAATAACTGTTGAAGTAGATGATCATAGGTTTACAAGAAAAAGGCTGTGAAAAGTTCATTACCAAAACATGGTTTTATGTCATTAAATCTATATCATATATCATCTATCATACCACCCAAATTGATAAGCAGTTCCTGGAATATTTATCATCAAGTCAATTAAACTTATATATTCAAGAACAAATGGAAAGGACATGGTTAAGAATATTTTATTCAATATATCCAAAGTTTAAATGGGTTCTGTTAAATAGCTAGTGAAATATTTGCAACAGTATATAACAAAACAGTGTGGCTTCTCCTCTAGGTTTTGTGTTCAGCAGTTCACATTGCACTTAAAGCTCAGTTTGAGGATTCTGAACATTTGCGATGGATGTACATTTGTCCTATTTCCAGCCCCTCTTCCTGGAACAACTTCGAGAGTTCAAGCAAAATAGCTGCAGCAAGGCAAAATGGAGGAAAGAAAAATTCCACACGTTCTACTCCAGCATCTATTATCTACGCACCATCTTCCATTTATCTTTCTCRCACTGCAAAGCCAGCCTGGTCTATTTGTCTACCTCCTATTAATGAATTATAAATATACTTGATAATTAAAATTTGGTATTTACAATCCTGGCTATGCAGTGGCACGATGTGTGATGCAAAGCTGTTGCTCTGTGTTAAAAGCAAGGTATGCAGCTCTCCAGGTCTTCTGGCAGCATTTCAAGAAGTCTTGCTAGAAACACTTAGCAGACATGCTCTTACAACACGACCACAGTGTATTAACCCGAAAGAGCATGAAAAAACCCCCACATAATTCCAAGGCATACAAAAAAGCACTAGCTATTTTGCTTATTAAAAGGTCTGAAAGTTTCACTCTGAAATCACCTATTTTTAGAGTCACTTATATTCACCTTAGTGGTTGCAATTGAGCTTTTAATGACAGTACTCGCTGCAGTAAGCCTGAGGCTGATAATCAGTGTTTATAGGCTCCTACCTCCATGGAAGAACAGCTGATGCCCTCTCCAGCCCCACTGCCTGGCCCCATCCCCTGCGAGGACGCAGGTGGGCAGGCACCAGGCAGCTCCTTGTCCGGACCCCAACCCCGGCAGCCAGCCATGGAGGTGGGCACTGCTCAGCATGGGCAGCAACAGCACGGACTGGAGCTTAATGCAGGTTTGCTCCAATATTCTCGAACAGCTGCAGCCCCCCATGGCTTTAGTACAATCCTACCAGCTTAACCCCATCCCCATCCTAAAACCAGCCCCCTGTCTGTTACCCGGGTGCATGCAAGTCCCTTCCTGAGGCCAAGCTGGGCTGGGACAGCGGCAGCAGGGACACGGGCACCCCGCAGCGAGGGGTGCCACAAGCCCTGTGCAGGAGCACTGCCGCGTCTCGGGGTGGCAGTGAGGCAGCAGCAGCTCTGCAGGTCATTAATGACCCGTGAAACAGCATTAATCCAACACACCGGCTCTGGTGTGCCTCGCTGAAATGGAAAGTACCAGCTTTGCCCACGTTCACCCACTTTGGAGTATTAATTTTTGTTTTAAGATTTCTAAGATTTATATGGGAGATTCTTGGTTCTTGATTTTGAATGTGAGATAAAACAAACAACAAAAAACCCCAACAACAAAGCAAAGCCATCATCCCCAGCGTACCTGAAAACCATTCATCTTGCTCACACCTGATCCCATCACTAACCCTCTTACAAAGACACGAATGTAAGAAAGACACGAATGTAAGAAAGACACTGATTTAAAGACATTTTCCACCCCCCACTACAGAAGGGCTTTCCTTCAGGTCACAGTTTGTCTATTGGAACAAAGATTGCCTTAGTCACAAAACAAAAAACATTGACTACGGCAGCCTTTCCCCTTATGAGAAAGCCCTTTTGCTGTCATAGGTTTACACCAAAGTTAGTTTCTTAGTCCTTAAGACAAAAAAGCTTAAGTTTCACATTGTTTCAGTGAAAACATGACCTCAGCCTGAGGAAAGGCTCTTCCTTCTGTTCTCCCTAAGGACGAGTGCAGAAGAGACCTGGTTTTCATTTCCCACTTCTTCCCAGGAAATACTGTATCTCCTTGCCCACTTGTGCTCCACGTCCTCCTCCCCATTGCTGGGTACCGGAAGACATGACACTTCCAACAGATAATCATAGGAATGTGGAAAACACAGATCGCAGGTATGACCAAAAAAATATATATTTAAATCATCCCTGATATCAATTCTGATTAAACAGTGCTGTTGGCAGGTTCCCTTTACAAAGCTTGGTGGATGTGATGGCCGGAGAGGGAAGGGAGAAGGCAGGGCAACACCACATTGGGCGGTTCACTGAGACTTGACTCCGCTTGTCTCCAGCTGCCCGTTCTTGTTTTTCCAGGATGCCCTCATTACTGCCTAGACCCCTGAGACCTGCTGTAACCTCTTGAAATCCAGATCGCGCTCTGGGGAGTAACGTGGATGACGACAAAGCAGCGACAGGGGCAGAACAAACTGCTGAAGATCACCGCCATCCTGTGAGGATGCAGCGTGGGACAGAGACGACTTGCTAAACGCTTCTACAGTGCACGTGCACATCCCTGAACGGCGGAAAACAATAATTAAGTGGAAAGAGAGAAGCAGAGCATCCAAAATACATTTAAATATACTAGTTGCCACTCCAGGCCAAATTTCATTTTGGTTTTACATCTCTGCAAATTCTGAAAATCTTCTAAAGTCTCTGAAATGTCTCTGGCTTCTGAAGTCTCTGTGAGGGACAGCAGAGCACAGAGCGAAAGCTTCACCCCAGGAATCTCAAGCTGCTCTTTTTTTGTTCTCACACGCGGTGCTCTAAATAAGCAATAGGACGAATATTATCAGAGAGTTATTATTTGTCATAAATTTTAAAAACTACCTATATGAATAACTGTAAGTCAAAGTCCTTCAGTGACTGTCATAAATCCAAAAGCTGCCCAAGTGCTAGATTTAGTATTTCAATCATTGAATTAGCTGAAAGAAGTATAAAAATGCATGTACAGCATGCTCTCAGCTACCTATACACATTTACACAGACTTCTGGGCAACAATTTCAACCAGAAATGAACAACTTGCTCCAAGTAAATTAACTCCCATGCATACTTCCAATACAGTATTGGGATTTGCTTCCCCAGGATGTGTGATGCATCACTCTTTTAAAATCTCTTCCTGGAAAGTGTCTCCTAAATGTTTACAATTGTCTAGCATAAAGCCAAAAGAAGAGTTTGAAGGGTTTTTAAGTGTTTTGTGTAAGTTTCTCTACGTACACATAGAAGAAACCAAATAAGATGTTTTTACATGTGTCTGCCTCTTCAACTCCACCTAAGACACCATCGCAAAATGCTGTAGTGTAGCCTCAGTGACATGTCCCTATCATCCCAAACCTCAAACACAAGGCAAACACTCTCAATCAAGTGCATAATTTGAGAAGCAAGTAACAATCCTAAGAAAACAAACAGTTCGAGCTCCAGAAATTAAACTGTTGCTCAAATTGTCTTGCAGAGATGTGCAAGAAAGCCAGAGCACAGACGTAAGTCATAAATATGTACAGGAGACCCCGGAGGAGAACAATGCAAGTCTCACCCTTGTTTTGCTCCCCATGTAGTTTTGCTCACTTGGCAAAAGGGAGCAGAGATCAGTGCCCTTCCTGTGTAGGGGCTCTCCTGGGTGGGTTCTACGTGCAAGAGAAAAAGGCCCCAGGAAGGCCAGGGTTGCCAGCCATCATCTCTTCTCTCCTCACGTCCTCGGCACAGCCAAACAGAGTTGGAATTACCAAGGTAGATGGTGGAGTGGCCGAAATGTAAGATACTCCAGCAAACCTCTGCTGCAATCCTTTGGGACCGCTGTCAAGTCTTACCACTTCCAGGGGACTGGATCCAAACAGACTTCAGAGACCAAAGCATCTTCTGCTCGGTCAAGATGACCACAGGAAAGAGTGAGAAGTATTACGGTATAACCTCTGACATTTGCCTTCTCGTACAACGAGGAATGGCTGGCTGACGATAAAAGGCATTTCACCCAGTGCAAGACTGGGAATGGCCACATCCAGGCTGCCCTTTGCGGAGGTCTACTTTGGGTTACAACTGGCTGTCGAGGGACACAGAATTATGGCACATCCTGGATTTTAGGAAGTCTGAGCCATTATTTGCTGTCTTGAAGTCAAGCATCAGGATAGCCACATCAGTTAGTTTAGGTGACAAACACAGCTTTTTCAGTCACCCATGCCACAGATGCAGAGAGACAGTCTGCTGTGATCCTGTCTTCTGACAGGTTTTGGATGCTTCCATCTCTGTTTGGACCTACTGAGAGAGGTGAGAAAAAGGGGCAGGCTCCCACTAAAAGCTGGAGTTTTTCAGTATTCTTAACATGGAAAGTTATAGGCTGCACCACCAAAAAAAAAAATCTAGGATTTTAAATCACTTCTTTGCTATTTTTGTCTCGGTGAAAAAACTATGGCACCAGCTTATTATGGTCACACACATCCTTAAGGAACTTATCATCATCACAGCACTAACAATAGGTACAACGTTTTGAAAGACTGACGTTGAACTTCATAATTTTAATTAAGTGTGGAGCACTTTTTTTGGGCCAGGAAAAGGCCCCARAGGATTTTATTTCAGTAGATAGAAACTGCTAACTTACTGTACCAATAATCCAACAGTGTGCAGACAATACTTTCACAGACAGGACCAGATAGGAAGGTAGTGCATTACCTTAATGCACAGCTTAAGAAACCAACGGGCTTAAAGCTACACCTGTGTGTTACATTTTTGGTTGCACACATTTAACTCTCACTAATGCTCCCAAGATCTACATGATGTGCAGTCAAGAAAGGAAAATGCCTCATGTAAGCATGCTCCCTCTGAACTGGAGAGACTTTACCCTTTAACGTTCTCCTGTCTTTCATAGCCACACACAAGAAAAAACCTTCTTCATGCTGCTGATTCCCCTCATTCATGTTCTCTTTAATGACTTTATTTGTGCAGTCAATTGCTCACAGATGTGAATAGGAAGGTGGCAGTGCAGCCCTGCTTGACCACACCAAAGCTAAGGGAGCAAGAAGCTGAGGCCATGGAGAGCAGTTTCTCAAGGTGATGCTGCTGGCAGGGGATATCCACACCTTTTCAAAGCGGCAACATTATGCTGGATCTCATTTTAATCTCACAGACACTACATAAGTGCAGGAAACTGCAATAATTATTATTATCCTATTATTGTAATTGCTCAAAGGATTTTCTGCTAGTCTCCCATTTAGCATAGTATGTGAAAGGCTGACAAAGAAAATGTGATTAAGGTGTGAAGCTCTGGTGCCTGCCAGCTGTACTGAAGTGCAAAAGATTCCCATCATAAACAGTAACTGAAAGAATGATGGGCTTTCTGGGGCTTTCATCAGGAAATAAAAATACAGGAGTCCTTCAACATCTGTCAGAGACCCAGAGAAGAATGGAGGAAAGCAATCCAATTCATCTGTATAAACTGTCTTTTGTGGTACACCACCACCACTCTCTCCTTCCATTCACTCCCTTAAAATATTAAAGTATTGACCATAATGGAGTCTAAGGCAGGCTGGGGGGACTAAGACAGAGATGGAAACAGGCACAGTTTTTCTAAGGTTGTATAAGGATGTAATTTCTTTTCTGTTCATAACCAAGAAACAAATGTTTCATGCTCTGTCCCTTCCCTTCCTTTCCCTGTAGTAGTTAAGCTGATGGCTACTTGCAATCAATACGTTACAGGAGCTGATAACACGTGCTGAACCCAGAAGCCCCAGCAGCTCGTCCCTATGAGCGGGGCAGGAAGGAGACGGGTGATTCAGCCCCTGGGACGCCGGCTGCTGCCTCCAGTGCAGTAGCACTCCTCTGGCGCTGCAGAGCTCGGGAAGCACCCTGTCCATTGCTTCCACCGGTGGTGCTTCTTGCAGGCTGTTCCCATTTTGTCACGAAAGGCCTGGGCACTTCACAGTAAACAGCAGGGAGGAAGAGGAGGATGGCGGATTGAAGAGAACAGAATTTTCTCTCTGTCTCTTTGAACAGTATTTTTTAGTCTTACGCTCTTCCATGTCTATTAACTCTTACTGTACTCCACTGGCCACATGGACTAGTCATTACTTCCCCCTCTGTACTAAGTTTTCAGCTTATACAACCACATGTCCACCTTAAAGCTTTTCAAAGTCACGTCAGCTCACACCAGCTATAATCCCTAATTCACAAGCACCAGCCACACATTCCTGCTCTGTCTTCAGAAGCAGAGAATTCCCCATGCAGTGAGTAGTGCTGCACGTCAGTCCTTCCTCCGCTCTCAGAAACCTCCTTCCCCAACTTTGAATAATGCTGTTTCATAAATACACGGCTCCTGCTGTATCTTGAACCCCTTCTCCCACCCAACTGAAGGTGAACAGAAGGGCGAACAGAAACTTCAGGTGTGAGGTCTCAAACTCATTCGACTCCTTACTCCAAGCAATCTGTCACTTCCGAGTCTGCGAGGGTTCCCGAAGAACTGGGGCAGGCCCACCTCCTGCCTGGGCTCCAAATCATCGCACACAACGCCTAGCTGAACCTCGCCTATTATATACTGCACACATGCATTTGTATTAACTGTGCTTGTTCTTTTTCTGAGTTAGTTATCTAAAAACACCTTGTCATTTTCCAGCTGATTTTAATAATAACTGTATAATAAATCATTTAAGCAAACCATTTAATGGATAGAATGGTAATAAACAGGACACTGCAAGTACAGCTATTAGTACAACATAATTAATTGCTGAGGTCTCGTGTTATTATTTCTCCCCATTTTAATGACTTATGGTATAAGGAAATAAAAAGTTTGTCTTTTTTTTCCTCTTTCCATATATGTTTGCTATCCAGAATAGTGCAACAGATCATCAAAGACAGCTATGGGACCACTTCTTGTATTCCTTTATTCAGGCTTTTGCCTTCTGCAGATATTCTTGTGCATTAAATCTCATTCATCATCATGTTTGTGTTCAGGCTGCCATCTCCTCCGACACACAAAGCAGATGAAACCAGGGACTTCCAAAGCTAAATTCATAACTCTTGGCATCTTAAGCTAACAGCCCAAACCCTCCAGGTGAAAGCAGTAATAGATTCACTTCCTCTGTGGCTCATAGAAAGTGAAGTATGTGTAACATACATGGCCATTAAGTTGTATATGTAGATAGACGAGTCCGTGAATACAAATAACGGGGATTAGTGTACATTTGTTAGCAAAAACATACTTAATGGTCTTTGAACATATTTACCAAGCTTATATTACTATTGCTTCAAGCCATACTCCCTGCTGTGGGGTTAGGAGATGTTCTTTCTTAGGAGAGGAAAAAAAAATGCCATTTGTGTCCACTGGAAGTATTTTTCAAGGTAACTTGAAAAAGGCCCCAGTAAGTCCTTACATGTCTTGCTGCGGCCTAAGTCTTGCTACTAAGGGTGTCCCACACTGCCCCTCTGTGCAGGCAAGACACGGTACCAACCAGCCAGAATAAACCTCAGGGGGCTCTGGGAGCTGYACAACTGTGAAGACTGGATGCGAATCATGCTGATTATGGTATCGCTCTAAATTAAAGACCAACAACAAACCCAGTAGGCAATTTTTTTTCTGCTTGCCTACTCTGTRTGACTCCTACATTCAACACAGACAAAGACAGTGGGTGGTATGTCCAAATGATGTGTTGATGACATGACAATTTACCTGTGATTCTTCCAGTCTTTAATTCAACACTGGATTTATTTGGAAAAAAATTATGGGTTGGATAAAGGAATTAATTGAGGTTGGCTGACCAGCACCTCATTGGTCAGACTGGGTGATCAAAATGGTCGCATCTAGCCTTAGAACACAATAATCTGTGAACACTATTACATTTATTTTGGTGACCTTTACTTTTTCTTCTTTGAAGCACTGATGCTCATAGCCATCAGACAACATTTCATCCCCCAGACTGCTTTCACATCTTTTCTGTATCATCTGTAAGGACTTGTAACTTGGATCACCTCCATGTGACACTACTCCTGACCTGCCAGCCACGCACTTTCATGGGGCATATGTAATCCTGCCACAGGTGCAGATGTATGTCCTCCCAATACACCAATGTCCTCTTATGCTCTTTTCCTTGGACATTTGCTTATGCCTCCAGACAGCAACTCCAATTCTTACCTATATAATAATGTATCACTTAAAGTATTACCCCATTGTTTTTACCACCCAAGAGAAGCACTGAACAAGGATACTGATGTAAAAAAAAAGACCTGAGAAAGAAAAACCCCTGACCAGCTCTCAACTGGAGGCCACGCAAACAGGTAGATACAGAGACAGTGTTAACAGGGTGTGAAAACAGTCCCAAGAGCCAGCTTCTTACCTGGCTTGTGCTTTCTACTTGGAGTAGAAGTGAGAAAAACTCCTTAGTCAGTCAAGAGCACGTGAATATTGATTTTTCAAAGGAAATTATCCTCCCAGCTGCAGTGTTCTTGAAAAGTCCATTCTTAAACCCTCTTCTCAGTTTAAACAGATGGAAATCACCAAGCCTGGAGGCCTTTATTAGCAAGCCTCTCCAGGACAGATCCACACAGAAAACCTGGAGGAAATCAGTAATACAAGGTCCTACACGACTCTGCTGAGACTGTGGGTCTGTAAAGTCTTGTTCCTTCTTCCCCCACCAGCTTAGGTGAGGAAACAAAGGGCTAAGTGTACTGATGTGCATGCACCTTTTTTTTTTTAATATTATAGCTTTTTACTCCTGAATTTTACATGAATGTATCTGTGCTTGATAAACTGTTTTTCACTTTTATACTCAATAATGTTTTCCAGACCTGAACACAGCACCATCCAGACCCATATCTCACATTAACTATTAGTGTTAAATACTGCTACTGTACATCAGGAATACTAAAGCAGAACAGGAAGCTTTTGCGGACAAATAATACGCTACATTTTGTACTCTCTTTGTTCTACAAGAATTTCTTCTCTTTCCCCTGCCTCTACCTTGAATATGTATTACACGAATCATTTTACCCACTGAGGAAACTGTCAGATCTGACCCTGACACTGAAAAAAAAAGCCATGTAATATCAGTGAAATCTTTAACAAAAGGAAATCAAGCATAACACGTAACTGTGAAAGAAATTAACAAAACCAGAATATTTTGTACAATAATTCCTAATTATTTTGTATAATAATTTCTAATACTAACATATGCATCACCTTTTGCACCACAATGTGAAAATGTAAATTCTATATCCATTTAGAAATGGATTTGAAAACTGAGGCAAACAAAGCGTAAAAGTCTCAATTCTTTTCAGCCATTAACTCTCACTACCTGTGAACTTTCCTAAACCACCTATTTGATGAATATTCATTGGGCATACCTGAATTGCACGAAAAGGTGATGTGCAAATAAAAATTAAGTTCAAATTTTATGGGTTTAAGAGAGTACTATGCAAATACACCGTAAAAGCAACTGGAAGAGCATGCATGCAGAAATGGCACAGAATCTACCCCACAGAGGGTCTGCAAGTGAGAAACAGAGGAACTGTTATGAATAGTTAAAAGCTGATATATTTTACTATCAGTCTTCAAAATGTGTTTAAAGCCTTTGCCCACAAAGAATCTAATGGTGAAAAGTTTAAGTAAGTGCTTTTTGTTTCTCTTGTGCTTTATTTGTATTTACAGAAAAAAAAACCTGCAGTCATGCTCATGTTGTCCATGACTTTAGAATATAGAAAGGCTGCACAAGACTGCACAAGACTGCATTTTTCAGGAGCAATGGTTGCATATAAATACAACACCGAAATAGCCTGTGAAACACAAGAAAACAGTAGCCCAAATGACACTCTCTTAAAATAGGCAATTATGTACCAGGGGTCCAATTTCTAAACATTTTTTTTTTTTTTAAATAACAGGAGTTAAGCAATTTAATACTTTTAAAAATTCGAGCTATGAGATGAAAGAATGAGAACCTGTTCACCTTGCAAAAAAGCCGATTCCTACTATTCCTTCACTATAATGGGCTCCGGTCTGCAATCCCTGCTTAGGTAGCGCCCCTATTTAAATCACAGACAGCTCTGCCTGGGGAAAAAACTGAAGGACAAGGGCCAATATTTGAACTGGAATTTGTTAATGTTAGCATAGCTGGCCAAAACCCAGCAAGAACAGTAGCTTGTTAATAAGTATCCCCCTTGAGTCCAACATAAAGCTTATCTATAATCAGCTTCTGAGGAACCTGGTGAAGAGGGAGGATGGGCTGGGTCTTTACAGTGCATTGCCAAGACAAAGGTGATGGGTATGTGACACTCTGGTTCCATTTTCTTACCATAAGGAACCAGAAACCCAACAGACAGCTGCAATTACTTGAACAAGTCAGGCAGATGCTTCATCAGGACTATGGGAAAAAGAACAGGGAAGAAACACAAGGAAGTAACACTATTGAGACAAGATGGCTGACCCATGCATTACCACACAGATAAGGACGCATCTTCCAAAGTGCTCAGCTGTAAGCAGTTCCCACTGGGAAGACAGGTGCTCCTGAGTGCTCTATAAAATACTAGAATGTCTCTTGAGTGCCAAAATGTAAAATAACCTCTCTATTTGAACTTGGGTGCCTGAAAACAGACATTGCTGATACAGAATTTTTAAGAGTACTCAACCCATAACTGCATTGACAAACAATTGAATCCATACCAGCATTGCTAAAAGCCAGTAAGATCTTTAAAATAAAAAAATAATTTTAAAAAAAGTTATGTAAGAACCCAAACTAGCTGGAGGAAGATAATAAAACTTCTGAGAAAATGGTTAAAAGTAAAGCAACACCAACATTTCCAAACAAGACGCTGTGATCAGGTACTCTTGAGTAAATTTATTTTCACAAATTCAGAAGAGTAATTCTTGATTTTCACAGGAATATTTAATTTGACTTTGTGTCCCAACATATAACTTCGGTATAGGTATGCCTACCTAAGTTGCAGGAGCGGACTTTGTGCTGTACTAGTCCAAAATCTTTGCCTCAAGCCAACTACCCAGAGGAATGGAAATCCAGAGAGGAGGCCAATTTTTTCCTTTTAATTACACTGGTCCAATCATACGGCGTTCTTCACTTTTGCAGTAGCACAAATTTCATCCCCTTTAAATCAGTTGTATATTGACGATTAAGACCTATGAGACAAGATTCTGTGTTCCAACACGTTTAAACCCAAAGAACTTCACCTGCTCACAATCTGAACTTGCACAATTCATGGCAGGATCTAAAATGGTTAAGAAATCAAAGCAGATGGCTTCCTCCCTCATGAACAAGCAAGTCTCAAAACAATCAAGACCTAAAAATGAAATGCATGAGCTATTTTGACTAGCATACAAACTTAGATTACAATGATAATGCTGAAGTTAATCAATTTAATTTACTTGTTAAAGTGCTTTGTCCTACACAAGCAGTACTGCACTGCGTTGGCTTCTGCAGGAGGAATGAAGGAACACAATCTTTGTTATTAATCCTCTGAAATGAAGATTAAATTATTTCTGTAGCCTATAATAAAGCTTTTGAGTTTACAGTTTTAGTCAGTCCAGTAACATGCTAGGAAAAAAGTCTTATTTCATGCCAGCGAAATGCATGTTCTGAATTTTCACTGAAGAAATCTGACTATATTTCAGCAAAGGCCCATCATTTATTTTCCTAACAATAACCTTGAAAATTAAATCCAGACTCTGATGGATTGGAGCTATTGATGGTTGATTTTCTCTCTGCTGTACAGCTATTTTACAAAGATCACATTTAGAGCTATGAAACTCTTTGAATGTGGATCTCCTTACATCTTAAAAATATACAGAATCCTTCTTATGGCAAATGACACCCAAGTACACATATATTCTTTGATTCCATCAGCAAGTGCTAATAATAGAAATTTTGAGAGAGATTGTGTTCAATAATTGGGGTCTAGCTTGAGATAAACTCCATGTACTAAAGCAAAATACTCACTTCAAATGTGTTTTTGTAATCGATCCTATTTTAGAAGGGTACGATTTAATCCAGTTCCATTTTTCTAGCCAACTGGCACACTATTTGCTTTTGCAGTTCAAACCTGACTGTATGGTATGCCTTTATGGTAACTCTCAATATACTCCAAACTGCATCCTTGGGAATACTGTACTGCTCTTGATAGCAAAATACCATTCAGCTGTATGAAACCTCACTTTCTAAATAAAGAAAGAACACCATGGTTTTAAATGACACTGATTATTAAACTAAAGTTACACTCCTATTGCTAAATTGAGTTGTAATTATAAAGAATTAATAACCAAATTTACTGAAAATCCCATTATGATGCAGCTTAGCAAATCAAAGCTGAAACTGCTGTAAGTAAAATGACAGATAGTCACAATATAAAGACAGTACTACATTTGAGTCTATTTCCTCAGCTTTCGGGATGTCTCAGCAGAAAAGTTAACTCCAAAATGACATTGCCTTTCCCCTCACTAGCAAGCACAAACCCAGAGACAGACTCACAGAGAGGGCAGGGTGACAACGGAGGTTCCTGTCTGTCCTCAGGGCTGCCTCCGACCTTGGTGGATCTTGCCCAGAAACTACATTCATGCTGGTGAGGTAGAACCAGGCCCTCCAATTTCAGGTCATCAACTCCACATGAGTCCGGAGGGCATAAAAGTCAAAGAGACTAACTCTTGGAAAAAGAGGAAAGTTATTCCAAGATACGAGACTTTTAATTCCAGTGGGGTTTTCTTCTTCTGATCCATGTGGCACATAATAAACAAAGCTATATTTTTGGGGTTTTGTATCTACTGGGATTAAAATCTGGTAAGAACTGAATTGTGCACAAGATAAAACAAGAGGAGTGTCTGATTTACCCCAAATTACACTTATTAGGAATATACTCATCTCAGAATACACATGAAGTCAAACAGACTCAAAGGGAAAAGCTTTACTTTTAGTATGAAACACTGATGAAAGACTTGAATCAATCTCTTTTCTTCCCCATTTAGCCTAATCCTGTACAAGAACTGCAAGACTAGTTATACATTAAGGATTTTTGAAACTTCAACAGAAAAATTCTCAACCGCAAGACAATAGCTGGAAGGCAAATAGTTATTTGTAAAATCATAGAGCTACCTCTCAAAAGTATGCAAGCAGCTTTAATGTTGACTGCGTTGCTGAGATATAGTAATGTAACATAGATGGTGCATGGAATGGAGAACATTATTTTGCGTTCAGCTAAAAAATAAATGTATACAATCCTCTCCAAAAATCAATGCATTACTCCAACATCTGAAATCAAGCTG
The DNA here is from genome assembly GCA_035582835.1 of Phoebastria nigripes. NCBI lineage: Eukaryota > Metazoa > Chordata > Aves > Procellariiformes > Diomedeidae > Phoebastria > Phoebastria nigripes. The sequence continues at coordinate 104,427 of JAYKAV010000600.1, read as the reverse complement.
AAGGTAGATTTCCAATCACGAGCAGAATTTCCTGCTTATAATGTGCAAACCAATGTATGCCAATAGTCAAATGTTTCAGCTCTGGTGTATTGTGTTCTGATGAGTAAGAATCTTGTACTATTCATGTTTTGCAATAATTTCAGCTCTCTGTCAGTGAGAGAGATTCTCTGAATAATGTATGTAGTGCAAAAGAAATGAACAGAGTTTAAATAAAACAAGCAAATTGGAAGGGGAAAGAAAGAGGACTATCTCCAAACTGATATAGATCAGACCAATTTTTCAAACTTACAACGGAGTCTATCTGCTTAAGCAACCTGTTTCATATGCATTCACGATTTAGAACAGAAATACTAATGTTCTGGGCCTGTTTAAAGAAAACAAAAATGTGTAAGATAACCATTAGAAGATAGATATTAAACTGAATATACAAAATTATTCCAGTTCCAAAAGTACTCCTGGGTGAACATTTGGCTGTATGTTTTTATCTAGTGAAAAGAAAAAAATACTCAAGTTTTTCCAATGTTGTGGTGAGTTACCTGCTAATATGCCATCCATAATCCTTTGAAATAGTCTGTTTACTGTCCCTAACACATGCAAGGGGCCAGGCCCTGAATCTTCACAAGTAACCTCTGCAGCAAATGGAAACAGAAATAGAGGGAACTGGTCATGTCTCAGAGCTTTGCGCTTGAACTCACATGAATATTCATTTCAGTCCAGCAGCTCTAACACTTTTGTACTGTATATTTGGGGACGTGTGTGCTGAGTAATTTCTACACAAATAGCAAGATCCAAAGCCGCTGTTTCACAGTGGTTCAGCAAAGAGTTATCATTTCATATTGCCGTGAAATCACTTAATTCAGAGCTGATGGTGGGGGTTCTTTAATTAGGTTAGAAAATCTCACACATCTGCGCTTTAGAAGCCTCTGTCAAGCCASCAAATTCAATCACATGGAAGCCAGTGTCCTCCAGCTATCAGACAATTGATTTTTTCAGGATTCTGCTCATATTTAGCTTAAGGGACATGCAATATGTTCATTCAGTTGTCAGTCAGTTTGCCTACGTTTCATTGGGAGAAGATTTGTTGTTTAAAAAATATTCTTCAGTATTAAGATGTTTAAAAAAAGAAGTAGCAGTCAGATTACTGGCACAAGACTGCAAAATGTGAAATAAACACCAACTTGGACTAATGCAAAAATACATGTTGGTTTAAGTGGGAAGTACAGACCTAAATAAGGCCTATAGGATTACGCCTATTTAATACAGACATGTACAGAATTATATGAGCATACACACACACAAACATATACATTTACTTTCCCCCTCTTTCTCTGCCTCCCCCCATACTGTAAAGATTCATCATCTCTGAGTCATTAAACTCTTTGGAACTGAAACTGGGTTCAGTTAAAAAAAAAAGGATCAGGTTATGAATCACTATTTCTATAAATGACAGTGAATATAAGGGGACAGGTTTTCCTCAGTTAAAACAATGCAAGGTAAACATAACCTAAAGTGGTTGGAATGAGAGAGAAGAATCTGCTGTGAATAGTCTAAATGAGGAAAGTTTTGGGCAAATCCTTTTTGAATCTATGGTGTTAGTCTTTCTTACACAGAGAAGTGGTTCAATTTTTGACAATTTTAAATTTATGCAAATCAGAATTAATTCACTAGCGTTCAAATGGAAATACTGTGCAATACCCATAATCCAAAAAGTAACAATAGCCTTGGAAATTATTTTGTAGAACTGGATGCGTAGGCAGAATCTAAAATAATTGACTTCACCTAAAATTACTGATTTCAACATACAAAAATTTTTGTCCCCTCCTCTTTCACTAAAAATGCAAGTTTAAAAAAGCTACTATGTCATTTGTCTTCATGGAATATATAATCAGTGCCTGCAAAAGTTGACATGCATTGTAATATTTTCTCAATGAACTACACCTGCATAGATTTGATGCCTTCCAGTTTCAAAGCACCTTTTGAAATGTTTTCTCCTTATGGAATTTGATATTGATTTTCACGCTAAACACAACTAATACATTGCTTAATATAGAATTCACACTTAATGGGACATCAATCTTTCCAGCATAAAATGAATGGAGCCATTTTGGCAGCTCAGAAGCTTTTCCTGTTAAATAAGGTGGCAAGGTCATCTGAAACTTGGAGTACCAAAGACTCGTATAAGTAAATTTAGCAATCATTCAATGAATTATACATGAGAACTGCACAGTAGATTGTATGTTTACATATTAAAAAGTGCCACAGAGATGGCTGTGAGAAAGTGGAGAGAAACATAGTACGTATTTTAAAGGCACGATGAACAGTAAGACCTTCTCCAGTATGTTTCTATTTTAAACTCGCTTAGCAATGTTGCTTAGGGCATCCACTTCCAGAGGCAATTCACTCTTGAATAAAGAGGAGAGATTCAAAAACTTAAAGTCCACAGAGGAAAACCTATAGAATCCTGAAATATGGACATCAAAGTAGTAATGCTATTAGAGTCTTCAGCTTTGCCACACTATATCCCACTGTCTTACATAATAACATGAATTCCTTTTTATAAGCCTGACATACATGAAGATAAATAGAAATAATGCTTTGCTACTTTCAGAGATTAAGCAGTAATGTTAAGCATGTGTTTTAAACAAGGCTAAAGACCCTGAGGTGATCTAAATGTAGGAAGTTCAGCTAATTATACTGTTCAAAAAATAAAAAAAAGAGTAAATGTTACCTCATTTCATAAGGGCATTTCTTTTTCTGTTTTCCTCTCGTGGTCTATGTGCATCTGTGTGTGTGCGGGTGTGAGTGTATAAAATATATAGTAGGAAGAGAATATTTGTTCCAGTTGAGGTGGTCTGTGAAATCAAGTAGATCAGATACTAACGTGATTTGGCACCAATGTATGGATGCATAGAGACATATCCACAGGATGTATGCATTACGAGATGATAAGAGACATTTACAACCTAGAATATAAGAGCAGGGCTGCCTCAAGTGACATCACCAGATCAACTGCAGCGTCAACCAACTCAGATATATTATCCTGCACACCACTGCTTCCCTATCTCCTTTCCAGCCATTAGAAAAGCATTTGTGAGCACAAATATTATCATACATTTTCAAATACACACAAGACACGCCATACCCAAAAGCGAACAAGAGTAACTGTGGGGTTTACGGACTGATCGAGACATTCATAATTTTTCTTTACAACAACAAAATTCATCTCCATAGAAACCGGGAAGCAAGAAACTACAGTAATAACACTAAAGTAAATGTCACGTCAGGTTAGTCAGCAGAAGGCAGGAGAGGGGATTTTGCTCCAGTTAGAAACTAATAAGGATTGCTGCCCCTTTTGCTCTTCTGCAAAGGGTATCTATACTGAAGACAGACTTACTGATATATTTCCAATGCAAGACAATAATGTGGTTTCCTGTTATTTCCAGTGCAATTTACTCATAAGGTGGTCAGATCAATGGCATGTTTACTTACAGGCATTTGTTACAGCGAAGCTGTTAGCTGTTTCAATGTTGTCTACATGAGGAACCAAATTAAAAGGTGCTTCTGATGCATTGGGGCTGGTGTTATGAAGAAAAATTGCTAATCGAAAAGCAGTATATTCCTGATCTGTGTTCCTGATGAAGAGACCACCTACAAAAAAACAGAAAAAAGGCAAAAAGCAAAGGAAGCAGGGTGAATTATTTGCAAGCTACTTACTATCTTGTAACACCAAGCAACTGTCTCTCCCAAAGCTGCACAGTAAGGCAAGTCCTAAGACTTTAATGGATAAGGAACTAATCATATTTGTAATCACAACCGCTGCCTTTAAATCACGGTCCTCAATCGATTTTAACCTCCCTGATGCATTCATGCTTCTTTTCTGACTTCTCAGTTTCCAGCCCTTCATACATAAATACCCATATTTGTCATGATTACAGTGACCTTTGAAAGTGTTTAGCCTCCATCTCCCTGCTACCGAACACACTGGTAAATCAGCTACTCAACAGCTTCTTACATTAAGTGGCGGGCTGATTAAGGGGAACGATGCTTTCTGGATTAAAAAAAAAAGAAAATACCAACTCAGTGTAGGATAATCTGCACTGAACAGGAATATAATGAACTTTGCTTCTCTGCAGCCATGTGCAGGCAGGGAGCAGCTCAGCCTTATTAGCAGCATCTTTACAAGTCCACGAGAAATGATGCAGTGATGGAGCTGAGCTGGAAAGAATTCAGATAGCTGCGTCCCATCCGAAACACGTCCGAAAGGAGGGAAGCAGGAGGCGATGGGAAAGGGGTGAGGAAGGGGCACAGGACTACACGGAGAGACCTACAAAATCCTAAAACTTTCCAAGTATGAGAAGGGAAAGAAGGGCAGCGTTGCCTTTTACCCCCCACCCCTGCTGGCTACCGCAACCCCCGGTGCACATAACTCGCCATCCCTCCGGGAGCCAGGCAAAAGCGGGGGGTGCCGGAGGGGGCTGAAGCAGCCCAGGGGCATCAGCCCCCTAGCCCCTTCCTCCTCTACCGATCCTACACACCCCGGAGCTGGAATGAGTTCTGCAAAAGAAAAGCATCCTCCCTACCGCACGCGAACGCACACACATATATATGTATACACACACACAGAGGCATACATACAGAAATACACGCGGATTTTTGGTGAAGGCAGGGAAATGGGATGAGTGGTGGAGGAGAAATCCGCAAACTGCTTTCAGAGCCCCCTTTCCAACTCACTTTGCAAAGGATTGAACCCCTGGACACGCACACAGCCCAATGCAGCGCTTACCTATTTGCACACTGCTAGGAAAAGCTCCCATTGCTAGTCCCCAAAAGCCAGAAAACAACAAGACAAGCTGTCTGCAAATTATCCTCATCTTCTCTTTTGCCTCTCTGTCTCGCCTTCTCCCGCTCACTCGCTAGACGCTGCTCAGAGAGGCATTGAGGACGGGGTGGCTACAAACAAAATCAAGAATTAAAAAGAAAAAAAAAAAAAGGGAAGGGGGAGAAAAAGAGAGGTTTCTTCCTTTCTTTTTCTTTTCTTTTTTTTTTTTTTTTAATTTTGTTTTAGTATTTGTTTGCTATTCTCTCCCGCTCGCGCTCTGCCTCTCTCCCGGTTGCCGCTGCCGTTTCAGCAAGCCGTCCCGCCGCGCCGGATTTTTCCCGCAGTCTCCATCGCCGGGGAGCGGTTTCTGTCCGGCTGCAAATGTTGCACATGCAGAAGATGGTGGTGAGTTTGGCGGCGGGGGGGAGCGTCTAGTGGCGGCGCGGCGCGGCGCGGGCGGACATGCGCCG
>JAYKAV010000600.1:33756-98441 GCA_035582835.1 Phoebastria nigripes | reverse complement strand
TTCTTTTTTTTTTTAGGTGGGAAAAATAACAGAGCTTTTTTTGTGTCTAGACCCTTCTTTTTGGTGCCTTTGGATTTTTCTTTCCAAGCCTTGGAAGTTCCCCAGAGCGGCTGCCAGAGGTCTGGGGATATTGCAGTTAATAATTAAAAGATATATATAATAAATGATAGGTAATGAAATAATCCAACAATAGCTGTATGTCAGAGAAGGGAGCTTCTAGTTTTACATGTGGCTTTGCAGAGAGATTTCTGTCAGTCACAGGGAATCATTGGAGCTCAAATAAATTAATTTTAAAATGTTAATTGGTAATATGAAAGAATATTGATTTTTAAGGTGAACTTTGTGGCTCTGTGTTCAAACACACACATTTGCTCCAAGACCAGAGTTTTGCCTGCTTTCACTCAGGTTTACTTTCTTAGTTTACTACTACATCCTGTGTCCCCAAGCTCTCCTGTTTTGGGGTGAAAGACACCCCCTTTAATTGCTGCAGAGGGTGACAGTGATTTCTGAAGCATGATTGTGAGCTCCTGAGCATCAACCACATACCTGGAAGAGCAAGCAAAGAATGCTGAAAACAGATACATATATATAAACTTATCTGCATGGGCATGTGCAACTGTGTGCGTGACTCTGTCTGTGTGTGTGTGTGTGTTTGGGAGAGTGGAGTTCCTGTAAATAAAGTACTCTGTGAGAGTTTTCTTTGCAGATCAATGGCAAACAGACTTCACCTGCACTTCAGAATGCTCATTCCTTTATTTTTCAATGTCTTCTACTTCCCTTTACTTTCCTTCCACGTATTCCCATCCTTCCTCTGAATCTGCAGGCTTGTGCTTTACATTATTTACCCATGGCTTTTTGTGACCTCTGCTTTTGCTCTTGCTTGTCTTTCTTTTCTTCTTCCTTGCCTTGCCACCTTTGTCTCCCTAAATTCTCCCCAATATTTGGTTCCTCCTTTCTTCTGTCCTTTAGCATTTCACTTTTTGGCTTTGTAAATCCAAGTAAAAAAGTAATGAAAATGGAATAATATTTCCATTCCATAATGGCTGCCTGGTTCTTCAGCACTAGGAGCAAGTGAACTTGGAAACAGGTAAAACATTTAGTTAATTTGTTGACACATACTCATGTGGATTCGTGCCAAACGTATAAAAGATCAGGATTTTAGACATATGTCCATTATAGTGGCACAGCAAGTTACTGCCTACCAAGTGAGCTAAGGAATATGCTTTTGTCTTTTTCAAATGTAATGGTAGCATGTTAGCTTAAATTTAATTTGAGAGTCTACAAGGAACCATTTCATACAATGGTCTAATCTGATCTGACCAAGAGTCTCACCCAGCAGTTCCTACATCAAGTCTGTAATTTCTGTTGGAGTTGGAACATATATTTTAGTGAAACATCCAATCTTGATTTAAAGACTTCAAGAGACAGGAAATCCATCACTTTCCTGGGTAAGTTGTTCCAGTTGTTACCTAATCTCATTTGCTAAAACTTGCATTTGTCTAGCTTTGGTTTCTGATGTTGACTATCAGAGATGAACCCAGTATTCCTGTAACAGTATCACGCAGTACTATTCCTGGAAATAATCCTGTCCTCTACTTGACACTCCCCTGCCTAGACACCTCAGGATCATTTTTGCAGCTATGGAAAGCAGAGGAAAGAAAGGTGAAGAGGCCACCGTAGCAATTTTGTTTAAAAAACACAAGGGAAAAAAAAAAAAGAGTTGCAGTGCCAAAGGGGAAAAATCCCATTTCAGTAAGTTTTGAGAAGTGAATGGCAGATGATCAAGTAATTGATCACAACATTTATCTTACAGAAAAACTGGAACAGGAAAGGTAACAGGGATGTAATCAAGATTAAGGCTGGAAGGGAAGAAAGATGAGAAGTTTTTAGATGTACTGCTGCTCTGGTGAGTTAACCTTGGCTGACTGCCAAGTGCCCACCAAGCTGCTCTCTCACTCCCAACAGGACAGGGGGAGAAAATAAGATGAAAAAGCTCATGGGTCATGATAAAGACAGGGAGATCACTCACCAATTACCATCACAGGCAAAACAGACTCAGGGAAAATTAATTTAATTTATTGCCAATTAAGAATAGAGTAGGATGGTAAGAAACAAAGACAAAACTATGAAACACCACACACACACACACCTCTTCCCAGGCTCAACTTCACTCCTTCTTTCACATCTCTTCTTCCTCCTCCCTCTGAGCAGTGCAGGGGGATGAGGAATGGGGGTTCTGGTCAGTCCATAACATTTCATCTCTGCTGCTCCTTTCTCCTCATGCTTTCCCCTGCTCCAGTGTGGGTCCTTCCCACAGGGTGCAGTCCTTCAGGAACAGACTGCTCCAGCGTAGGCTCTCCACAGGCCACAGCTCCTGACAGGAGCCTGCTCCAGCATGGGCTCTCCACAGGCTGCAGCTTCCTTCAGGCATCTCCACCTGCTGCAGCATGGGATCATCCACAGGCTGCAGTGTTGATACCTGCTCCACCATGGTCTTCTCCATGGGCTGCAGGGGAATCTCTGCTCCAGCACCTGGAGCACCTCCTCCCCCCTTCTTCTTCACTGACCTTGGGGTCTGCAGGGCTGTTTCTTTCCCATTTTTCTCACTCCTCTCTCATGCAGTTGCTGTGCAGAGTTTTTTTACCATTTCTTAAATATGTTATCACAGAGGTGCCACCAGCATCACTGATGGGCTCAGCTTTGGGCAGCGATGGGTCTGTTTTTTGGAGCCAGATGAAACTGGCTCTGTCCAACACGGTGGCGGCTTCTGGTGTCTTCTCACAGAGCCCACCCCTCCAGCCCACCCCCACCCCCCSACCTTGCCACATAAACCCAATACAGCTGTACACTGCCAAGCAAGAGGAGACCAGAAGGGAGAGTTTGTGTGTTTTCCTGGTGGCTGCTGGAGCGCTGCTGCATGAAGCCACTTCTGAACTGGGGTCCCTTGCTCCCCCTAGTTCCCCTCAGGCAGACTGTGAAGGTTGTGGTAGGTGATTAAGGGAAAGAGGGACAGATCTCCGAGTTCCACAACGAAATATCAGAGAAATTAAGAAATTATTGAAAAATGTTTTATTGAATGTATAAAGTGTATGGAGGGGATAGACTAGAGGGGTCTGGAGAGGGACTGCTGGTTGTTGGTGGCGAATGCTTGCTTTGCCTTAGGACACATAACAGGTCGTGTTGGCCTTGCCTGGCAGCCACCACTAGAGAAGACTTGCTCTTTAGAGCATCAGCTGAGAGGCTGACTATCTGCTGCAGAACCTGAATGAATCCTGCTGCAGAAGATGCATGAATATGATGTTTTTTCCCTCCGGCAAGGATTGGAAACCTTTGGCTATTTTCTTGATCAGATAGTCTTGTGCTTGGATTAAATACATTTATCAAAAGACCCTGCAAGAACTGGAAGAATATGAGAAGATCTGTGCTAGAGAAGAAATGAAGGCTGTATGTTAGCCAGGAGGAATAAGACTGCAGAGAGGATAGCAGAGGCATTCACCTTATGGGAATCCCAGAGGAAAAGCAGGATATGAAGGAGACAGACACTCTGCAGTATGGACAGAGTTTGTGATGCATATGTACTGATAAATACCCACATGCTGAAGTAGCAGCTTTGATTCATATTTATATGTTCTTGGATCCAAAATGCAAATCCCAGCTACACAATCTATTAAAAAGGCATGTCATTATGTGTCTGGAGACATGTAACTTTGTGAGGGAGAAGAGGACTTGACTGAGAAAGGGGGAAAGTGAAACTGTGATAATTATCAAGGATAGGTTGAGACGAGTAGGAGTACAGAGAGGAGGAAAGGAGAAGAGAAGAGTGATTTCACTAGCAAGAGACACAGAGATAAAGATCCACCACCGCCCCTCCCCACTAGGTTCCAGGTGCACCGAGGCAGTGACAGCGTGAAAACAGACAACATCATGACCCTGGCCTGTGTGCCAGTGCTGCTAAATGAGCTCCTTCAGAGTAGGCAAATGTCAGCGCCACAAAGGCTCCCCATGGCACAACCATCTGGGCACAGAGTTCCATCCCGAAACTGGATTCAGTCATTTAGATTAGTCTTGCTTCAACTGTAACTCTCATTGCAGCTTTCACTGTGTGGTCACTGGAAATGCTTCAGCAATAAATGAATGATGGAGAAAACAATTGACTCAACACCCTGTCCTTTCTTAGTCCTTTCTTGCCTTATGAAATGTTGTAACTCAACGTATCTGTCAAATAGATCCATTAGACTGTAAACTCTGGGACAAGGCTATGTCTTTTGTGAAGTGCTTAGCATTTCTGGGCAATAATAAGTAAATAAAATACAAATCATCTATGTAGCATTTTTTACATTCCACCCTTTGGCGTGGTCTCACATCAGCTTTTGAAGTGATACCAGCAGTACTGAACAGATTAGCAGGGCACCAGAACAAGATACAGTTTCCTTTCAGCAGCAGAACTCATTTTTAGGAAATTGCTTTACAGTGTTTTCTTGCATTTTTGTTCTTATTGACTTATTTTTCATTCATCTAAATTCTAGGGTAGATAGAACAGGTAATTATTTTTAATAGTGCTTCTCATTAAGAGTGTTACGTTGATACTGAAACAATGCATTTGGCTTTAAATGTGTTCATCCACTGGTCCCACTCCTTTCCACCACGCTGTATGCTAACATCATTCTTTGCAAACTTAGCGACCTTCAGAAATTAAAGTGATATGGTAAGAGACCTTGACCATGAAAGGAAAGGTTATTGTGGTCATCCTGCGGAAAGCGAAAAATCCTGATTATGCTTTAAGTCACGCTGATATCAGTCAGGATTATTTCAGTTTGAGAAAAATGTGGTAACACTGATATAATTAAGAACTGCCATATTAAGTTAGGCTTAATGTCCGTTTAGAACAGTATCCTATGTCTAATATTAACTGATAGTGGTTTATTAGGGAAGAGTATGAGAAGCTGAGCAGTCCTGCATTTAAACTTGAAGGGACTTTGGAGAGGTTATTCCTTGCTGAGTGCTCTCACCTCCTGACAGCCAAAGCTTTAAGGTTTCTAAACTGAAGATTTCATAGAGATCCTTGTGTTGAAGAGTTGCCTACAGTTGTTATTTCCATATATTTACTCCCAGTGTCCCCAGCATCCTATGCAAATGAGCTCTATAATTCCATTCTAAGAAATTAGTTTATTATTTAGTTTGTTTTAAACCTTATTTTATATTGACCATTCCCTGGTGCTTCTCTAAGAAAAAAGAGGTAAAAATCGTTTACCATGCCATATCATCCATAGTTTTGTATACCTTTATAATATCACCCTTCAGTCACCTCTTCAAATGTCAAGAATCCTACTCCATCTGTTCTGTCCTCCTATATCCTATAGTCTATACTATATATCAGTGCACCTTGCCACTATTCTTTCTGCTTCTTCTTATGGCTTTCTGAAAAATAGGRCACACAGAATGGGACACATTTTTTCAGGTGTAAAACTGGTTTCTGTTTTACTTATTTCCTTTCCTAATCGTTCCTAAAATGCCATTTCCCTCTGAGCATGCAGACAATGTTTTCAGGAAACTATCCACAAAGCCTTCAAGATCTCTTTCCTGAGTGGTAATAGCTAATTTAGAGCCTATCATTGTGTATGTATAGTTAAGGTTATTTTTCCCATGTGCACTGCTTTGCATTTTTTTAATATGAAATTTCATCTGCCATTTTATTGCTCAATCAATTAGTATTGTGAGATTCTTCTGCAATACTTCCCAGACAGCTTAAGTCCCTGAGAATTTGATACAAGAGCAAAATTGGAATCTATGCCCTTTAAATTTGATCTCATCTTCGTTACGTTTTTAATGGTGTAATAGGTTTCTTCTGGCCCAGATTTATAACCTGGGGTGCATCATGGGGTGTACCTGAGAAAGTATGAAAGTTTGAAGCAATGTTTCTTTCCTAAGTACAGCTTATTACAGTAGTAAATGCCAAGCAGTTCTGAAGGATGGGGCAATTTCTCATCAATTAGAGGTGTGCGTGTGGGGAAAATGCACCAACTTAAATGCATTCCACCTGAGCCCATCTGGCCTTGTTTATACAGTGAAAAAAGACCAACTTCTGCTAATGCTGGTTTCTGCCCATCACTTAAAATAATTCCTGAATTCAAAGTGAGTTATTGCTAGTCTTCTATGTACTGTATGAGTTAGACCAACTGTCTGTAAGTTTACATGAAATAATGTTTAAAATAAGTGTATTTCATTCCTGTATTTATACTTACTCATTTGAGTACTTTTCTAAAGTAGCAAAGGAAGGGTTCCCCTGGGTATATTTGAGGTGTCTGGCTGGTAAACACCCACACTGCAACAGCTGGCCAACCTGATCATTCCCTGAAAAAGGGAGGGTACAGGTTAAGAAAGGCAATTCACCCGTATGTCCTCCCACTATGGACTGGCTGCATGCATATGGCCCTTCTGAATCATGCAGTACTTAAATATTGCCTTTTTTAACTGGGAGTAGGATGTTGATTCTACATCTTCTAAGCAAACAACAGCCACAGGAACAACGAGCCCAGCACTGCAGTTGAACACTTTGCAGTGAAACTGAATTCAGTGTGGAGTAAGATGGGAAGAAACCAGAAGAAAATAATCAGGAGACAGAAACTCAACTTAGATAATTACAGATATTTGGAATGTGAATTATTATGAATAAAAATTGTTTTTCCCTAAATGAAAAAGACAGTTTCTTTGGGTTCTATTGAGGAAAAAAAMCAAAACATGTCAAAACATCACACTATTTCCATGAAAAAAATCGGCGATTCCCCCCAAACCTTTTTTTTTCCCTTTTTTTTTGCCAACAGTTGATGGAAAATGTTTTTCATTTTCTTACTAGTTCTCATTAAAATGTTTTGCCATAACCTCTGTGACATAATCTAAGCAGCAGAGTGAGGAAGATGTCAGAACAGTATGAAGAATGGCATCTGTTCACTACCCAGAGCATCTCGCTGTATTGACCTAATTGTCATTTCCTGTAAAAAACCCCAAAAGTTCACCTTTGTTTGAAGGTGGCAGTTTTTTAGCTCATTTCTCTTGTTCACTTCCCTGGTGCTGCCACCCATGTGGAAGGGCGAGCTGGTTTCTCTGTGGCTTGTGCGCCACTATCACAGAATGACCACATCAGTTCGAGCTGCAGAAGCCTCAGTATCCATGATTCTGGATGAGCAAAAATGACAAGTCTGAATTCCAGATCCAGGGGGAGAAAGGGAATGGTGAAATTGCTGAGAAGAAGCCTCTGCCCTGTCTTTTTAACTCACGTAGTGAAGCAAATTTGATAAAAAATCTTTCAAGCATAATAATCAGGAAACCTTCAATGCTGTTTCTACAAAATCATACTTATAGAAAGTAAGTGCAGTTTGATACACTAAATTGCTCGTAAAAATTAGTTGTAGTGAGGTTAATTGCCAATAACAATGATACTTTTCACCTATATCCTGTGATCTAGTCTTACCTTTCCCAGTTCCTAACAGACCCATATCTGCATGTTTGAGAGATAAATATGCTGCCATCCTACCATCTATACTTTCTTATCAAAGCATTAGCTAGTTACATGAAACTATTTCTTAGCTCCAGGGGAAAAAAGATCAGGCAACCTAATTCTTTTCATAACACACACACACACAGACTCTATTTTCTGCTTAATTTTCACATTAATTAGAACTCACACAATATTACCTGCATTAGAAGATATATTTTGAGCCCACAGTTTTGTCCTTTCTGTATTCAAACTTGTATTATTCTCTCTACAGTAGGGTTAAAGTTTATCTCAAATAAATCTGTCTGTTTGCCTCAGCTCTAGCTGGCTTCCAGCACCCGTCCCCCACACCACAAAAGCTGCAGATTGGATAATTGCTGCCATTCAGCTATAGCCACATGCTATGTGTTTGTAGAACTAGAATCTGTTTTCCTAGAAAATCAGACCAGTCTTTGATGCCTTAAGTGCTGTAAACATACCTGGTATTTATTCAGAAGTGTATGTTCCTACAAGTATTCTGATAGTCAAGACATGTCTGTTTTCATCCAGTTATTTCTTCTTTGAAAAATGTATAATGAAGATGCATTATCCTAACCAACATCAAGGTGGGTATGTCTGTTACATTACTAAGTGAAGCTATATGAAGCAAATCAGTGCTGTAATGATCTCATCTAGCACTAAAATCCCTTAAAAGCAATTAATTTTAAAGCTGTTGATTTATTTAATATTTAATACACAGTGATTCATACCCTGTGAAGCTAGGGATTATTCATAGAAAGTTTATTCGTAGAGCATCTTTTAAAACAGGTCAGCTTTTGTCCTAATCATTCATGTAGACATATTTATAAAAATTATCCAAAATACATTTTATGGCAACTTCCTCTGTCTTTAGCTGTGCTGAATAGCACTGTAATCTGTAAGTAAGCACAAGGGAAGCAGGGGTGCCTTTTGGGGAAGAAAATGCTACTCTGCGAAACGGTGAAATTATCTAACTTTATGTCACTTAGAGCAGTCTTTTAAAAAATCCATAAATGGTCCTTGCTAAAGCACATCATGTGGTCATTGAATTAGAAATGCAGGGATGGAATAGATTTCCAAAGGTTACATAGTCCAGTCCCCTGGCGCTGGGGAAGGATCAAATACGCTAGAGCTTCCCACAGAGATTTTTATCTGGTACTTTTTTTTAGAATTTCTGCTAAAAGACTTTCCAAGGGTGTCCTGTTCAAGGTTTTTTTCCTCTCAATTTTTTTCTTAATATATGACCTATATAGTCTTTACTGCAAGTTAAACTGGGTTCTTTTTGTCTGTCTTTCTCGTGAACAATTGGTAACAATCGATCATTGTCTTTCCTGTTAACAATCTTCCATATCCAGGAAGATTTATCAAGTCTTACCTGCCTAGACTAAAAGAAACCCTTTTTCTGCAGTCTCCCCTCACAGATAATGCATTCTGAGCCCTCTTCTCCTTCTTGCTGTTTTCTGCTGTATTCTTTCTAGAGTGACTACATGTGTTTTGGAGTATGGTACTGAAGACTGTTCGCACTGCTTCAGCTGCATTCTCCCTGGAAACAAGCAGAAGAAAATGATCCTTACCCATAACTTACCTGCAAAATTCTTGACAACATGAGATTTTCCCTTTCCTTCCTTTGCAGTAATACTGCACTGTTGACACGCAGGTCATTTCTAATACATTTAAACTTGCAGGTCCTTTTTCCTCATTTGGCACTTTAAATGTTCATTTCTCCTCACTAGTTATTGTGCTCTGAACTTACTTTATTTTTTTAAAATTCTGGATTATGTCTTTATGACGACAGTTTTGAATTCTGAAGTTGTTCTCTGGACTTCTGTAACCTAACACTTCCTGGTTTCATCTACAAATTTTATCCATTTACTTTGTAATGCATATTTTAAATGAAAATATTGAACAGAGTTGGGCCTGGAATCTCTGAGGGAACCAGCTTGAAAGAAAATCCCCATTTGGTACTGATAACTATTTTTTGGGAAGCCACACACAGTCTTTATGGTTTTTTTCATGTAGACGACATTTCCCTCATTTTTCTGTGAGAATTTAATATGGAAAAATATTAAAAGTCTTACTGTTCTCAAGATACAGCAAATTTATTCTTCTTCTTAACCAGTATTCCAGTTATCCTGTCCAAGAATGAGATTAGCTTGGCTTGACATAGTGTGTTCTTGAAAAATCCATATTGGCTGTTTTTATTATTCTTCAGGTACTTGTAAGTTCACCATTTACATATCTATTCCATTTTTCTGTAGTCCATGGTTAGGCGAAGTGTTCTGTTTTCTTTGGATTCCTGATTATCCTTCTTTTAAAGATACATAGTTTCTTGTTTTCTGAGACTATCCCCATCTAATATGACTTCTCACATGTAATCACTGATGCTTCAAATACAATGTTATTTATTTCTTTATGCACTTGGAAGTAAATTTAATCAGGTTGTGGACACTTTAATATATAAAACTCATTTAGAAATAATAGATATTGTGTCTTAACTACTAAAATTCGGATGTTGTCCTTCAAATAGTTTAGAAGGTTTAAAAGCAGCTTGCAAGAATCACCATCATAAAACTATGCTTCAAACTATGCTAGTGTTTGAAATAATAAAAGCCTGTTTCACACAGGTAGACAAGACACTTTTAAAGCTAGTTTATTGCAGTTCTTTGGAAGTATTTCACTTTTTGTTCCTTGAAATGTTTTCTTATTGCATTATCTCGTAAGGTAAGGAGCTAAAGCAATAGTTCAATAATGCAGTATTTCAGGAAGAATCTTGAGTGGCGGGAAGAAGACAGTGTAATGCCCCAGGTGAACAGATTATTTCTTTAAGGTATTTTGAACATATTCATGTCGTACATGCACCTGATGCACTTAGCATGTGTAAACTTTGCTGAGAGTTTTTACATTCAGATCAGGCAAACTTCCAGCCAAATACACTCATGAATACAGAAGTAATTACTGAGCTCTAAGGACACGTTGCAATGACATTATCATTTGTCAGCAGGATACCAGTGACTGCTGTCATGGAAAATTTACATTAGCATCATTGTTAAATAGTCTGTTTACTAGTTTCTTAATGACCTGCAGCAAACAATGATTTGAACTACTTTATGAAGTTCAGCATGGCAGGCTGCGGTTATGTTGAATGTATTTTCATAGGTTAATGATATTAAGATAGAATCAACAGCAGCTGTTATGTTGTATGCAACCAAATCATCTCTGAGTAGGTCTAGGTGGAAGTTATTTCTGTGACGCTGGTGTAGGTTAGAGATACCAAGTTATTTTTAAAAATTTTTGAAATGCAAGTAGCCAGATACCTATACTAGCATGAAGCATGGAGAGGACTCTGGAAATCCATCTCACGGGTTAGGAAAAGCAGGACTTACTAAGTCAAAGCTGCCAAGAGTCATTCACTATCGCATCCAGATCAGAAGTTTCTAGGATAGCAGTGTAGACAAATGGAGACGTATGTAGCTTTCTTTGTAATTATGTCTTAAGAGATACTCAAGAAACACTGAAAAGTGCTAAGAAGTTTAAAAAACAATTATTTCCTTAGATTTCACTGGCAATTTTCTGCTACTTGACAGCTGAGAATTTGGAACTTTCTTTTTAACTTCCACAAATTATGATTTGATCTGTAATCAGATGTTTCTGGAAAGATTTAATTAAAATCTATTAATTGAAAAAATATACACGACTTCTGATAATACATGACAAATATTACATGTATTAAATATTTGTGAGAATTCTTTACCTGAGATGTCTAACAGGTTGCACAGAGGAAAAATTAGACTTAAGACTGTTATTGGGTACACCTGATAAAAAGGAAATGTTCTTAGAAAGGTCAGTGTGAACTATATTAATGTATTTTTCTTTATCAAATATAATGAAAAATATCAGTCTAGTTAACTTGAAGGTAAACAAAATTCATAAAGAGAGATTTCTTAAAATGTTACTTTTGTAGAATAATGGGGGGTGGGAGTTGTGGTCAGTCCATAACAGCTCCTCTCTGCTGCCCCTTCCTCCTCACACTTTTCCCCTGCTCCAGCATGGGCTCTCCATGGCGGCAGCTTTTTTCAGAAAATGTTCACCTGCTGTGGCGTGGGGTCCTCCATGGCTGCAACATGGCTATCTATCTCCTCCACTGTGGTCTCTTCCAGGGGCTGCAGCGGAGTCTCTGCTCTGTCACCTGGAGCACCTCCTCCCCTCCTTCTTCACTGACCTTGCTGTTCACAGGGCTGTTTCTTTCACTTCTTTTCCTCACCCCTCACACCGCCATGAGGCATTTTGCCCTTTCATGAATATGCTTTCCCAGAGGCGCCACCATCTTGTCTGAGGGGCTCAGCTGTGCCCTGTGGTGGGGCCATTGGAGCCGGCTGGAACCGGCCGGAACCGACCTCTCCTCACAGCAGCCCCTGCAGCCCCCAGTGCCTGGGTACTGACAGCCGGAATGTACAGCGAGACCAGGACAGGGTCGGTCAGAGGAACCACAGCGGCAGGTACAATCTCGGAAATAGGTGTCGGTAATTGCTCTGTGTGTGTCTGTGTATCCTTGTGCGTTTGTCTGTGACAGCCTACTAGTTTTCAGCTAATCACTTAATGATATGCAGAGAATGTTAAAAAGAAAACCCATAAGAAAACTTGTGAAGTGATGTGCGCTTTTGCACAGGTTTGAATATTAACAGGAACACATGTAATAGTTTTATGAAACAACATAGGTATAATGTTATTAATGTAAGAATCTGTCATTTTATGTTTCTTACTAGAAAGGCTTCTGGGGAATTTTGCTGACTGTTCTTCACTCCTTTCATTTTTAAATTAAGGGTTTGTGTGTCTATGTATGTATGATGTGCTAACTCTCCAGCCAGTAAAATGTCTGAATCCCTCTTCATATCTTCATCGTTACACTCAGTAGGCTTTCTACCCTTTTTTAATTCTTTTGTAGATTTTATTAGATTATACAGAATGAATTGTTTTTGAAGGAAACTGATCCTAAAGGAAAATGTCTTTGCATTTATTATGAACAATTACTGCTATTCCGTGTTCGCAAGATGAAATGCCTCCTTCATCTCCATCCGTTATAGATTGCCTCGCAGTACTGAGGGCTGCCAGGAGCACCGAGCAGTGCGGATTTCCACGTTCAACATTTTTTGACATTTTTGCAATTTAGGCTACAATATGGTCCCAGAGGGAAAAACAGCAGCCCTAGAGAAAGGATGCTTGATTGGTTATATAAATAAATGTTATGTATATTCAGGAGCATTTAATGCAGGAGAATACTTAAAATTCAGTGTTTCCTTATGTTATTAGCCATTGCGTCTTTGTAGTATATTCATTTCCATAAAGGTTCTTGTAGGTAAAGATGGGTTGAAGTTTGCTACTAAATATTTACTCACTTGAGTAATGACTACACATTGAGTCAGAATTATGTGGAAAATGTTCAAAGTAATTGTGTAATGACAGTTTATGATAAATAATGTATGTCTAAAAAGGAACAAATTTAAAATCACAAATGCAGTTCCGATTCCTTGATTTTCACAGTTCTAAGTAAGTGCTTGATTTTACTATTTTAGCTGCATATATCGTAGGGMTTTTCTTCTTGTGTAGCATAACACTTAGGAGGAAGTAAAAAAGCTTCTCCAACAGGGTAACTACTGACTGTCAAACTGAGAAAAAGATATTTCTCAAGCCTCATTATTGCTTACTTCAAAATTATATTAGAAACTGTACTTGTCTTTTCTTAAATTTTCCTCATAGTGGTCCGTGCCTTTTGAACACATTTATATCTACCTATATGGAAAAATCAATCCTTCACTGTTATCCAAAACCAGTAACAAGATTAAAGTTTAACTAAAAAAAAAAGAAAAAAGAACAAAATATTTCTTGAGCCCTAAAGGAGCCAGGAAACTTCTGAACTTAAATTATGAGCAGGTTTATCTTTAAGAATGAGAGCTGACATAAGAAATGTATGTTTCTTTTTTCGGCATGAACAAACAGGTTTCTACAGAAAGTTGCTTGAAAACTCACAGTGTCTAGTAAGAGCACACTCATGAATTAATAGGTTCTCACACAAAAAATTTTGGAAGCTTTTTACTGAAGATGAAATTTGTTCTGCTAACGGGAACTTATGCAAAGGCTCAGAAACCCTCTTTTTATAGGACAGGGTGAGTCCTGGCTAAACTAAAGAATGGAAATTTTTCAGGATGAAATCTGAGTAAGGAAACAGTGTTTCTTGCTGGAAGAAATAAAGGATTTGCTATAGAGCAAAGGAGGAAATAGTCAGAACACCTGAAAATTTATAATACCTAGTTAGTTTATCCAGAMAAAAAAAAAAAAATCGTATTACAACCAAATACGGAATATTTTTATAAAGAACACTTTATTAAATACAGTTAAGATTAAGGAATTAGGTATATTTAGCTTTTTTTAGTAAAATATTTGGTATCTGTAGTTCATGACCTGCCATAGGCACTAGCTGAAGGTGTCATTGACATGGGAATTGAGAGCTGAGGATTTTGACCTAAGGGAACGAATATGTCCTTAATTTTAAAGAGCTTAAAACAAGATCAGATTGATCACTAGATATTGTATTATAAGGGACAATTCATTTTAGCTGGAGGACTGATGCATTATTTTAATCCTTTCTCTTCCTAATCTTTTATTTCATCCGTATTGTCTGGCCTACCTCTGTGAGGAAGTAATTCTAATTACGCGATTTATTTTCAGGCTTCAGTTCTTAATATGACTTGTCACCCCATAGCTGGATACCTGCATACCTGGCTTGAGTGTCCAGTTTAAAATATGTGATTTCAAAGTTGAAGAGAATCTAGCTCTTCCAGAAATCCTGCACCAAGCAACTTTCTCCATAATTATTTCCCCCCTAACAGATAGCCAACACACACCTTTGGAAAGTTGATTTAATGGTTTATTGATAAAAGTGCCATTATGTTTGAAAAAAAATCAAAAACTTGCAAAATAAAAACAACCTAGTATGTATGCTGAGGTAAACAAACATGGAAATACCTGTGGATTAACTTCTTTCTAACAGTCCTCCGGAAATAGTACACTGTTGTGATAGCTTACAACATCTGGATGTACATACCTGCCATTGTTTCTTGCTTCGCTAGCTTGCTTCTGCTTGGAAATTAGCAAAAATGAGAACCACCTATTCTATTCATCATAAATTAGAAAATCCTAGGTTTGTTGTATCCTAAATGGAGAAAAATAAGAGAAAATGAATGCTGGTTTTGGTATTTTCCCTGAGCGTGGTACATCTTGCTCTGGAAGAGATCAAAGCCTCATCAGGAAAGCTAACCTCACAGTTTGAGAGCACTTGATCCATGCAAGTGAAAATACTGACATATATTGTGGCTACAATGAGGGAACAAATATATTGAGCTAATTCTGAACCTAAAGACACAGTCAAATTGCAAAATAAAAAGTCTCACAATGTGCCAAACTTACCAGAAAAACAATAGAAAATGGTCTAGAAGGGTATCAGTTTCAGTCTTTAGCTGTTTTGCGTGAAACCAAAATTGCTGTATTTCTCCCTTGGTAGCTCTAGAAACGTTCAGTAATGACAGAGAGGGAGCAAATGTTAATATATAGCCATCTTCATATATGCAAAACTGCTGAAAACTGTAGCAATTGAAAAGCAGACTGCTATTCAGAAAAAAATTCAAAGAAATCGGTGGTGACTTTTTGTCTTAAACAGTTTCAGTTTTCATAGTTATTCTTTGGCTCTTAAACTTATACAGAGTTGGTTGAACTTTTTAGCAAAAAATGTTTCTCAAGAGTTTAGACCTATTTCCTCAGGCAGAGCAAGACAGAAATCTTGTAGCAATTCAATGGTCTGAATTCCAAGATACTTGAAGTTGCTCTTGTTACTAATGTTAAAGAGTTCTGAGATTCCTTCAGGTACTGTACACATGAAGGAAACAAAGTTTACTGCTCTGGATGGTCCACTGAAAAAGTTTATAATAGGAAACAAAATCCAGCCAAATAGAGAAGTGGGAACTGGCTGAGAAGGATGACAGGTAACAGTAAAAACAGTGATAGCTGAGATAGATTTAGACATGCTTGAATGCTTTCCAAATGGTCAAGGCTTACTGCAGTTGCTTTAGGATTTCCTTCTTGACACAAGATGAATCCCAAAGTGTCAGCACATCAAAGCAAGCTATCAATTAGTGTTAACAGGAGTTTAAGAAATTATATGTAAACTTGAAAAGTTTGACTATTTGCGTATTATGTTCTCAAATGTAGGACCAAGTTCAACCACACAATTTAAATCTACCTTACACATAGTACATGTCCCAAATCCTTACACAATAAGGTCTTGATCCTGTAAAGTTATTCCCATGTATAACTCCACATACAAATAATTCTACTATCTCTTGAAGAACTACTCAAAGTTAATATAATGAAGAATGGTTCATCGTGTTTCAAGAGTGAGATACTAAGATGACATGTGAAGTACAAAGCTGAAGTATGGGGAAGGACCATTGTGATGCTCCATAACTTACAGCAGCAAATGGTTTAAATCCTACATTGGTGCATCCAAAGAGCAATCTGTGAAAATCAATGGAAACAGTTGCTTGACTGACTGACTGACTGGTATTATATACTTTGACCTTTACTCTAAGTCTCAGTGAACATTTACACACATTCATCATGTGGTTCATGGTTCATGCTTTTTGAGCACAGCTGTAGAACTAGGCTTTAGAAGAGGACTACATTTGTATTTATTGTGTATTATTTAAAGGCCTCTTTTCATGGAGCCCAGCAATGTCTCTCATCTCTAACTTCTGMCTTGTGGACTGGGCTCTCGTCTTTGTTCAGGATCATAACTTACGTTTGTAGCAATGGAATACCAGCTTCCTGCTCAAAAGCTGTTGTTTTTAGGAAGTTAATGAGTTTGAAATGAAAAGAAATTCTCCACTGAACATTTGCTGCCATGTCACCAGTTTTTCAGAAGCTTCGGCATTCAGATTCTTTGACAGTAGGGAAGATCCTCAAAAAGTGAAGAAACTTTATAAGAAAGAGACATATTTGCAAAATCACTGTCTTTTTTCCTTCTTGTACTGCTATGTAAAATATCCAGGGGTAATTTGAGGTGTTCCAGCTATAAATGTTTTACCTATAAAAGTCTTGTTAAAATTACTATTAAGCTTACCAGATGTATAGACAAAAGGTGCCATACAGAGGAGATACAGATACAAAATTTAACATTCAGATTTATGATTTACATGTAGATATTCCCAGGAAAATATGGCTATGTTACAATAATTTATAAATGTAGGCTTGACACATGTGGTAGATTTAGTGTTGATGGTATTGTTCCTCTGAAATGATGTTACGCTTGATAACRCAACAAAATTGAAATTGGAGCAGAAGGAGGCCAATATTTGGGTTTCCAACTGAAACGAAAGTGTCATGTAATCTGGCATGTCCTTTTCATCGCTCTTTTCTTTTTTTTTCCTGTGCTACTGGACTTTTCTTCTAGCCTAAGAGCAAACTAATCTACTCATATAAATAGTTTCAAAGTCAAAGGATTTTAGGCAGCAACCATGATGCTTAGTAGGGTTACTAAAATTTCAGAAATGTTGTCCATTAGGGGTTTTTTTTAGTCATTAACACATATTTTGTTGTTGGGTCAGAAGATGACTGTGAGGCACAGAGCTACTGTTATTTGGAAAATCTCTGAGGAAATGAGGTGTATGAAATTAAGTAACGGAAAGTCACCTTTACTGTGAGAAAAAAGATAAGCTGTTTTCTAGAGTAGTACTGGAAAATGACTGCTGAATGGTACTTCTTAAAAAGTTAATTGTTGCCCATATGTTAGTCTGTCTTTAGGCCTGAAAATAATGCTGCCTGATTGTTTATTTATATGTGATAACACTTAGAGGTGTCATAGATTCAAGAACATACTGAAGACAAGCAGTAATTCTGGGTAGAAGTTTAAGTCAGTAGAATTTTTTTTAAACAACACATATTAGTTACAGAAGTTTTTCTGTATAGTTTGTGTTGCCTTAACACCGGAGAAGCTTTTTTTTCCCTCTTGTGAACGCTGCCCAGGTATGATGAAGCAACTATATGAAGTTAATGTCAAATGCTGCTATAAATTAGCTGCTAGGATACAAAGTTAGTGTATTGATTTTTTCCATCTAGTACATATTCCTTTTATAAACAAACTTGATCAAGTGCCTATTGATATATTGCAGATGTAAATTTTATTAGAAAATATAGGAAGAAAGTAATAAAAGCTATGAACAGGCAATCACTATCAACAAATTCCATTATTAAACAGATAAAATTTCAAGCAAGCTTATTGTTTTTTAAAGGGGTTTTGATTGTTCCAGGAGGCCAAAATTGACTGATGTAAGATGGTCCCCAATCATTTGAAAAAAGAAAGAAAAACCTTTTCACTGACTGGTAGAGAATGGAAAGTTTTCCATACATGTTGATTTCATATATATCCTGATTCACAAGCAAAACAACCAGCACAGGACATGGTAAACTATAAGTAACCCAGGCAGATCTTGGTGGCAAGTGTCAGTCTTCTCCTGGAGCTGGATCATGCATTTACCCTCAACAATAGTGTTTTAAAATGTCACACTGCGATGATGCCTTCAAATGCTGCTAGAATGCCAGGACTACTTTGTCTACTTAGGAAAATGAATTTATTGAGCACTACTGTAGGAAAATGAGATAACTGGGTACTGAAAGCAGACAAAACCAGTGAGACAAGTAGGAAAGGAGGTGGGTGCTGATGTAAGTTCCCAGTACAGACTGGGTGGGTGAGAATTATAAATCAGAGACAGTGTCACTGTCTCACCTGTGCTACCACTGCAGCTAGCAGTAGTTAATGAGGTAATTTCATGTATTCTGGAAATGCAAAACAAGATAGAAGCATTATTGTTGAATTTTCCTTAAGGCTTAGGCACCTGTTCTATGTTTTCTGCACGGTGCTACCAACAGCTCACATTACAGAAGCACCATTCTTTTGATGAATTTCTTATTGTCCTAATAAGGGTGCATACAACCTCTGTTTTGTGAGAGTACTAGAAAATGAGCAGTTTTTTAAATCCAACACATTTCTATTTTAAAAGCTTTTGTAAATCAATTTAGCTATGTCACAGAGTTTCATTGCAAAATGTGAAAACAACTCTTTTACAGTGAGCTAAGCTTGCAAAGGCCAACATGCTATTATTTTACAACCCAGTACTTTCCATTTTCCATTTCTGAGATTTGCACTTTGGTTTGAATGACAAATATTTTTGCACATGATTGTTAGGTGCAGAAGAGTTCACCTTACATACAGATGCAGGGGTCCTGAGGGCACAAATAGTCCTTGATGGCCCTGACCAGCCTCACCTGGGACCTCCCCACACCTCCTGACTGAGGGCTCTGTTTAATCATAGAATCATAGAATCATTTAGGTTGGAAAGGACCTTTAAGGTCATCGAGTCCAACCGTTAACCTAGCACTGCCAAGTCCACCACTAAACCATGTCCCTAAGCACCACATCTACACGTCTTTTTAAATACCTCCAGGGATGGTGACTCAACCACTTCCCTGGGCAGCCTGTTCCAATGCTTGACAACCCTTTCGGTGAAGAAGTTTTTCCTAATATCCAATCTAAACCTCCCCTGGYGCAACTTGAGACCATTTCTTCTCATCCTATCGCTTGTTACTTGGGAGAAGAGACCAACACCCACCTCGCTACAACCTCCTTTCAGGTAGCTGTAGAGAGCGATAAGGTCTCCCCTCAGCCTCCTTTTCTCCAGGCTAAACAACCCCAGTTCCCTCAGCCACTCCTCATAAGACTTGTKCTCYAGACCCTTCMCCAGCTTCGTTGCCCTTCTTTGGACACGCTCCAGCATCTCAATGTCTTGTAGTGAGGGGCCCAAAACTGAACACAGTATTCGAGGTGTGGCCTCAGCAGTGCTGAGCACAGGGGGACAATCACTTCCCTAGTCCTGCTGGCCACACTATTTCTGATACAAGCCAGGATGCTGTTGGCCTTCTTAAGCCTAGTCCTGGGCTACCAGTCCCTGTCTGAGCACTGTTGTAGGGGTGTTTGCCTCTACTCTTGTTCCTGGATTAGTGCTTGGATTTCCTGGCTGGACCTTGGTGCTGACTTGCTGCCTTGCCATTGCCTGATGATCACTGGGCTGTTGACAGGACCCTGTGCTCTCACCACCCTGCCCTGCTTGCCTGCCTCTGGGACAGTGGCACTGCACCTTGTAGGTGTAGGCACTGCCCTGCAGGGGCTGTGGCCCCTGGCTTGTCTCACCCAGGGCGTATGCCTGCTCTCGCTGCACTCTCGCTACAGGCTGTCTTCACACCGTTAAATAAACATATGGTGTTGCCAGAGTACCATCGAATCTTAGCATTTGGAGCAACTCCATTTCTGTACTGAAAGGGTATGCAGAGCTTCCTGGTGACTGGGAGGATGTAGCTCCAATCTGCCTGCTTCAAACAGACACTGCTATTGCTTGAACCCTTTCCACTAGGCATTAGCAATGTGTGGCTTATGACAAGCAGTCAAGAAGTTCTCACTCTGTGCAGTATTTTGAAAACCTGTCTAAGAGAGCTTCCTGCATAGGATTCTCTGCAACCACATGGATTTTGCATGTTTTCAAATCCTACTGCTTATAGTAGCACAGAAAATGTCTTGCTAGCCAGTCATTTGTAGTTACCCTAGCCTTCCTTTAATGGACACCTGGTAATCTGCAGGAGTCATGTTGCTAAATCACAGAGAGATTAGGGTGCAGAGAAAAGGACCTGAAGCATTACTGAACTCACTAAATAGTTACTTTTTGGAAGAAAAGAGCGGAGTACTTGAGATGCTTAAAGTCTGTGTTGATGATTACAAAATCCTGCCCCTTCCTGCACAGTGTGGGCAATGGGCAGAATTTCCTTCTGCAAGCTGATGGGATTTGTTTCTGTATTTTTCACTACATAGTAGAATGCCCTAATACATGCTGGGTACTTTGGTGTGGGAGACTTTGCTGTCTCCTGATGGCAGTGCTCCATTGTATAAATAATTGATTATTTAGTAGGTCAAAGACAGGAATCCAGTTGAGTTATTTCCTAGTATGACAGTTCAAATAATAATCTGGAAGATGGAATCACGCTAATCAAGAGCTGTTTTGGGCCTGTTAGCAAAAAATCCCCAGAAGTAACTATAAAAAACCACTGTGCTTTGTGCTCCATACTTCCATCCTGTTCTCCGTTCCCTTTATGTTCATCTAGAGAAGAGAGGACCTAAGGGAGAAGGGGAACTTGCTAGGTCATTTTTATTTTCGTGTCCTGAGGGAATGGCCCTTGTTACTTTCTATAGTCCCCATGGAAGGCCAGCGACACTCCAGCATATTCCCTATACAAGGCATGTTTTACTATTTACAAGCAGTAGTATCAAGCCAGCCTGTGAAAGACCTCTCCAGTTAGTTTTATCTCTGGTACTGCAGACAGTATCCTCCTATTTCAGAGCAGCCTGGGACTGGGCTAGGTGGTTTGCCTGTTTTTATTCTATTTCGAACACTAAATCTCATTTCTTATGCTCTAAATTCAGGAATATCTTCCTTCTTTCTATATGTCAGTCAATGACAATTCAGATTATGGCTTTCCTGATGTATTAACTAGCATTTTCACCAATTTGATTCTTGTTTTGTTTTCCTTCCATGCTTCTGCTTATGTCTGTGTTACTGGTTAGGAGTTTGCAGGTATTGACAGAATCTTCGCATCATGGAGTGACTGAGGTTGGAAGGGACTTCTGGAGGTCATCTGGTCCAACCTCCCTGCCCAGGCAGGGCCACCTAGAGGCCAGGACAGGACTATGTCCAGATGGCTTTTGAATGTCTCCAAGGATGGTGACTCTACAACCTATCTGAGCAGTCTGTTCCAGTTTGATGTCCTTGCCTGGTTTAGAGGCAAATTAAAACTGCACAAACATTCACATTTCTTCTTGTACAACACTAGTGAAAATAAGACATGGCCAGGTACTGGTTCTCTCAGTGGCTCAGATTTGCCCCATTGTTCCTTGTGAGATAGTCTTCCAGTCCATTTTTAGGCTGTATCAGGCTGTTCTGACCTCAGCACATGTACATTAAACTATCATTGCAGGTACTCTAAGTCAAAGAATTGTATTTGTTCCTACTGCCCACATACATCTCATATTCAGGCAGCGCTGCATGAATGGACGGACTACTTCTGCATTTGTTATTTATATTTTCTCTTTACTACATTGATACTTTTAGCAAACACGTATTTTGTTGTTTTTTTTTTTTTTTTTTTTTACATACCAAAACAAATTCATTTTTCTTCTAGATTGGACAAGTTGCTGGAGCAGCACTCTGAGGAATGGTAAACATGCATTTTTCTTCCAAGCGGGTACTGTTACAAACACTTGCTCTTAAAAACTTTTGCCTTTGTGAACTAGCCAGTCTTATTGTTACATCTGCAATAGATAAGGTTACTGCTGAGTGTGCAGTATTTCCTAATTTCCAGGCTTGTAAAAGAGGATTGGGTTATTGCTGCTTTGATACGCGTATCTGTCAAGATCTACTTAACATCCTTCTCATTTCTCTTTGTGTAATTAATCAGATACCCAGAAAAGTTCTAATATCTCTGGAATTCTTAAGTCGAAATGCAGGATACTAACATTTCTGAGGTAAAAAGACAGTTGAAATCTTTAAGAGAACCCTCCTTTGGAAGCACAAGAACTGTCCACTTTTTTTTTTTTTTTTTTTTTTTTTTTTTTTTTTTTTTTTTTTTTTTTTTTTTTTTTTTTTTTTTTTTTTGGCTTCCTGGTATATTAGAAGTTACTGTGGAATTCTAAGTTACTTGGCAGTGTTTGCTGAAGTTTGAAATTACTACTGGCCTTAAGATTAAATTCTTCTGTTCTTAGGAATGCTATTCACTTTTGTGTTTTCAAAATAGCCTGTAAGAGCAGGAGAATTCCTTTCAGCTGGGGGCAAGCAACTAATCAATCTGATGGCCTAGTAATAGCTGTGTCATCATTAATACTATAAAGTTTAGCTGAAGACATGCACTAAAAATTTATTTTGCAAAATACCCATTAAAAAGAAAACCAAAACATATAACTGTACTGTTTGTCACGGTATGTGGACGTAGGATTACATCATGGTGATAATAACATTGAAAACAACCCATTCTGCTGACTCCCTTTCAACCTCAGCCATTCTGTGATTCTGTGAATAAATACATCCTGATTTTAAGAGATGAGTCTTATTTTTTTAAAGAAAATAAAGTATTTGAACAAGTCTTTTTCTCTCACACAGTTATGTAGCCTCCAGCAAAGCAAAAGACTGTCATTTGTGTCAAGATATGTTTATATAGTTACAGAGATGCACGTGTTTTGGTCAGTGTACCATTGGTTTAAAAATGATATATTCTATGGGCATATCCTATCTATATATTTCTGATATGTTAGAAAGTACACAGAGAGCAACACTGCGGCCAAAGACTCAAGATGTCTTACGAAGCAGTATCAGGAAGATTGAGAAATTCTGCTGGAAGAAGGGAGGAGTCAGCCAATCCAGTGGTAGACTTGCTGTTGATCTGATGAACGTAATCACATCTGAATGTGCTTCCTGCATATTCAGGGCATTGCAGTTGTAACAGTGCATTTGAAATTAACCTCCCTATTGGCCTTCTTTACTGCAAGGACGTGTTGCTGGCTCCTGGCCAACTTGGTGTCCACCAGGAACCCCAGGTCCTTTTCTGCAAAGCTGCTTTTCAGACAGTTGGCTTCCAACATGTCCTGGTGGCTGGGGTTATTCCTCAGCAGGTGCAGGGCTTTGCACTTCTCCCTGTTGAACTTCATGAGGTTCCTGTCAGCCCATTTCTCCAGCCTCTCCAGGTCCCTTTGGATGGCAGCACAACCTTCTGGCCTATCAGCCACTCCGCCCAACTTTGTGTCACCAGAAAACTTGCTGAGGGTACACTCTGCCCCACTGTCCAGATTATTAATGAAGATGTTAAGCAGGATTGGACCCAGTAGTGACCCCTGGGGTACATCGCTAGTTACTGTCCTCCAACTAGACTTCATACCACTGATCAGCATCCCCTAGGCCCAGGCATTCAGTCAGTTTTCAATCCACCTCATTGCTCATCCAGCCCATGCTTCATCAGCTTTTTTTTTGTGAGGATGTTATGGGAGGCAGTGTCAAAAGCCTTACTGAAGTCAAGGTAGACAACATCCACAGCTCTCCCCTCATCTACCAAGTTTAAGTTCACCCTAAGTGGCTATTCTTGTTAACTAGAGGCTAGCCGTTACTCTTGTAGTTCACTGAGTTGGGATATAAGATTAGGATTGGAAGACCATGTGATTCATGCTGATGAAATGCATGTCTGTCTGTTGGAAGAACTGCTGAATATGTTTAGTACAACATAAGGAATCCAGCTTACATTGATAACCAGCCATATGTAGTACCTAGCAACAGAAATACACCCCATGAGTATGTCTATCCTATCTGGAGCCCTCCCTGTATTTTAAGCTTTCATGGCATCCTGCAGTCATGAATTCCACGGTTACATTTAATTTTATTTCATTTCAGTTTCATTTCATGTTTGATCTACAGTTACTGCCTGATAATTTCCTAGTATGTTCTCTAGTTATCTTGTTATGACATACAAAGAATAATCTTTCTCTTTCTTCCTTTTCTATGTCAATAGTGATTTTACAGATCTTTTCCTGTAAAAACATCATACTCCTTTTCTCCGCTGAAGTCTATGTAGTTCCCTGCCATGTGTAAAATATTCTATAATTCTGTTCATCTTCTAGCATACTTTTTTTGCAAGGGTTTGACCAGATCTTTTTGAAATATTCCAATATGGAAACGGTGTGGGTTCAAAAGGTGACGTAATGATTTCTTGTAGGTTGTTCTCAATTCTTTCTGGAATGATCCCCAACATCCAGTTACTACCTGAACTGCTGGTTGAGTATTTTCTTGACATTTTCAGAGGACTATCCACAGTAGTTYTCACATTTTTTTCTTAGTGATAATGGCTGACTTGGAGTCCTCAGCATCCATCAATAATGATATTTTTTCCTGCTTGCATTACTTCTCACTTTGCTATTGTATTTCAACTGCCATTTTATCACTTGGTCACTGGGTTCTGCTAAACAGAAGATAACAGCAACAAAAAATTACTTATTGTAGCTGGAAAAAAAATAGCCAACAAATGCTGACTTTTCAAATGATTCCTACCTTGCAGTGACACTTTTGTGCTTAAGCCGTTGTCAGTTACTGTCACTAGGTCAGCAGCTGTTGCAGGACAGAGCAAGTTTTGGTAAAGAAGTGTTTTGAGGTGTCGTTGTCAGGAATAATTACACTGGTACAAAAATATCCACAGATCTCCACAAGATCCCTGACTTGGAAAAGAAGACTAAGAGTTTTTCACAGCAGTTTTCACAGGCAGATCCTTAAATTCCCATGTAATGTTGTCTCTTTGCACAAATCTATGGACCCTGACTTATCAGTGCTGTAAGGGGGGCATTACAAAGTCTGATTATTTGCTTTAAATAGCAAGAAAACAGGGCTTATATTTGAATCTGACCACTGCATTTGTCTACAGACAGATTAACTAACTGTAACAATGAGGAAGGAATAAAGGAGAAGGTTTAATTCATGCTCTTGTTCTGTCAGACTTTCTTCCCTTCATTATTAACTCCCCCCCAAAAAAAACCTGTAAAAATGTTTTCAGAAAGGATTAACCTTGATAGGTTCTGTACTGAAAGCTGTTTCCATTTAAATTTTTCTGGCTGTTTTAAGCATTCAGGATGAGGTACAACTGAATGAGCTCCCCAGTTTAAAAAAGTAGGTCTGTAGCAAGAGGTTACAAATAGCTGACATTTTCAGAGTGTCCAGTGAAGAATATTAAAATATCTAAATTACTTGTTTAAAACTTAAAAAAAAAAAATCAGGTCAAATGGAATGTTCCATAATAAAATAGACACATTTTTTTGAGTAATAGCTGCATTAGGCAGGACAAGAAAGCATTTTCTCGTTTGCCCAATAACTTAATGGCTAGAAGATACTCCTAAGAAGCCTAGAAAAGCGGACTTTGGGGATAGAAAATACTATTGAATAAAATAATTGGTGCTTTTCCTGGAGAACTCTCTGGCTCTGTGTACTGGTTTTGGCTGAGATAGAGTTAATTTTCTTCATAGTAGCTTGCATGGGGCTATATTTTGGATTTGTGCTGAAAACAGTGTTGATAACACAGGGATGTTTCAGTTACTGCTGAGCAGTGCTTACACAGAGTCAAGGCCTTTKCTGCTYCTCACACCACCCCACCAGYGAGKAGGCTGGGRGTGCACAAGAADYTGGGAGGGGACACAGCTGGGACAGCTGACCCCAACTGACCAAAGGGATGTCCCATACCATATGATGTCACACTCAGCAATAAAAGCTGGGGGAAGAAGGAGGAAGCAGGGGAACATTCGGAGTTACTTTTTTTTGTCTTCCCAAGTAACCCTTATGTGTGATGGAGCCCTGCTTTCCTGGAGATGGGTAAACATCTGCCTGCCAATGGGAAGTAGTGAATGAATTCCTTGTTTTGCTTTGCTTGCACATGCAGCTTTTGCATTACTTATTAAACTGTCTTTATCTCAACCCACGAGTTTTCTCACTTTTACATCCAATTCTTTTCCCTATTCCACTGTGGGGGAGTGAGCAAGTGGCTGTGTGGGGCTTAGCTGCCTACCAGAGTTAAACTGTGACAGACCTTTTCTCTGGGTGAGTCAGAAACCAAAGATATTTATACTATATGATCAAGGTGACCCTCCAGTTGTTTTAAAGACAATTTCTCCTGTTTGCCCAGTACTTAGTCTCTTCTGTCAATGCAAATAGTTGAATARGAAGTTTATCTGTTCTTTGAGGGCAAATACAAGATTAATTTTACAGCACTCTGACAAGGTTGCTTGCACAATAAGAGGGAGATCTTTGCTCATATTTGGTCTTCCTACCTGGAACAAAGGTCTCTTGCTATTTACTTGGTCAGGACCTTATGCATGAGGTTAGAAAGATGCTTCATCCACTTTTGTCTATATTTAGTATGCTGTCCATAGGACAGCTTA
Organism: Phoebastria nigripes; assembly: GCA_035582835.1. Taxonomy (NCBI): domain Eukaryota; kingdom Metazoa; phylum Chordata; class Aves; order Procellariiformes; family Diomedeidae; genus Phoebastria; species Phoebastria nigripes. The sequence continues at coordinate 71,826 of JAYKAV010000600.1, read as the reverse complement.
AAATGCTGTTTTTTTTTTTTTTTTTTTTTTTTTTTTTTAGTATTTCTTGAAGAATACGTCTTCCGATCAGATCAGCAAAGTGCCCATACTTCATTTTGCTTGTAGCATTTCTGTAATTAGTGTGCTGCTTTCCCTGATTACACTCATCTTGTCTTTGCATATTGAAAAGCTTGGAAAAAGGATAAGGAAATATACACCATTCTGTTGGGCTGGGGGGACTTTTCATATCCTGCTCTTAATTTTGTCTCCCTTTTTCATCTCTCACTGATGCTCTGTAGCACACTGCTGAGATTTATTTTATGATGAATTACAAGATTATGTTATAAATTGCATCTCTGAAAATTCTGACTTATCTGTAAATAGCCAATTGCACTGTTTCCTTTTCTCTAAAGACATTTACTGTATGTATCAGTGAAGTGCTGAAGTAGAAGTTTTGCACAGATTCTTCTGTTCTTACAGCAATTAAAGATTTTTTTTCCCTCTCAATTCCTAAATATCCTTTTGGAACAATTTTATTCTTTTTAAACTTGTATAACTTTTTGTCAGCCATCAATGCAGCAGTCATCTTCCCAATATTTCAGTTATGCCTTTATATGCCCAGAACTCTTAACTTCTGTAATCTTAGGTTGCTATTACTTTGGGAGTGGAAGAGGGAAACTTGGTGCATGGGTAATACAGGTAATAGTTATTTTTTCCAGTTTTAGTCAGCACATTAGGCCAGACTTTGCAACTCCTATGCAAACCATGCAGTAGTCTCTGGATTACTGTATTCAATAAAAAAGTATGTCTTGGAGATGAAACATAGTTTGCCTTCACAAAAAATGCAAATGGCATGCAGACATAGGCTATTTAAGGAATAAAGTACTACTCTGCTGGAGCAAGGATGGAAGAAAGTGATCTAAGAATATGGCTTATACTTGTGTAGAAGCATCATGTTGTGTGAAATAGAAGTTTTCATAACACTCTTGTAGCTGACCTTTCAATAAAATATTTGTTGAATTAGGYCAGACATTTACTGAAACAAAGACTTGCATGAATAGCTCTGTTTGCAGCAGTGATGCTAATTAATCCCTTTCCTGGGGAAATATGTAAAAAATAATTAAGAGACTGGCAGGTTTTTATTCTGATTTTTTTTCCTGACCTAAACTTATAGAGATTCCTTAGAAACTTCCAGGAAATTAACACTTGGCCTATGTCTTGTAAAGAAAGATTTAGGAAAGTCTATACATCTGAATAATATGATATGGCCTTTTGAGGGTCATTGTATATATTTCAAATTATTTCTGCCTATTCCTTGCTGTCTGCAAAGCCTCGGCATCATCAAGACCTCCAAGGGAAGGAAATAAATCATTTCACAAGATCAACCAATTTTCTCTTAGCACAGAAGGCAGTGCATGCGCAGGTGATCACTGGTCCCTGGTCTTACATTCAGCCATATTGCTCCAGTGTTACCTGATGTCTGTTCATGTCTGCAGTGCCATTAGCTGTTGCAGCACTCAAGAAGAGGTTGTACCATACATATTTGTGTTGTGCAGTGCAAGTCTCTCCCTGCGAACAGATCTATACACATAGCTCTCTGACCTACTACACGTGCTGCTTTAGCTTTTTTCCAGTTTATTCTGAGTCATCCTGCAGCTATTAACAGAACAAAATCTAGCTGATGACCTTTTCTTCAAGATTAGGGAGCACAACTAACATATTTAGCATAGTTGATGAGACTATTTTCTTCAGTTTAGATTTATGTTCCACAGTTTTTGCTTTGTATTAGGAAAAATTTTTGACCTTAGACTATTTTCATTTCAGCCATAGCAAGAAGAAAAAGTAAGTGGAAGCTGCTGACTGTATTTTCTTCTGAGCTTGTATTTAACATTTTGGTAGATGTTCTGGAATATACAGCTGAGGTTCTCGTCTGGCTCAATTCTTTTAATTTCCAGCAACAGAGAAAGTGTGGAAGATATGTGTCACTTGAATGTTACCAACTGTACATATGATTGTAATATTATCTTTTTCTAGCTGAGAATTTGTGTATCCATTTTTACACAGTAAAAATCAGCATAAAGTATTGCCACTTTTCTGGGAATCCATTATAAGAGTGTTTCTGATCAAACCAAGTGTTGAAGTGTCCCAATATAGAAAGTGTTGGGATACCATGGTGATTGTCTCTATAAAAATCTATACCCTGTCAAATTTCAGGGATTAAGAGCAAACACACTCTGCAATATATTTTATGAATATCATTTATTAGGAAAAAAGACTACAGCACATGAGTACTGTGATTTTCTTCATGTGTCTGAACTCACTCTACCATGTCAGCGTTTTGAATGTCACTGGAATTTGAATGTAGAGATCAAGAGCTGAACAGAAACTCCAACAAGCCTATACTAATTTCTGAAAGGTTTATAATGTAGTGCTGGGGATTAAGGACAGCTTTTTTCCACTTGTCTGATCTGTCCTTTCATCAGGGTTCATTGCTATGAAACACCAATATGAAGTGTGACAATTGCAGGAAAGCTCTGGACTTTAACTCAAGTTCCCTGCTATCAGGGTGCGATCCTGATCACGGCCATCTAAAAATTAGATATGGGTTCCTCTGTCTCCACCATGCCAGCCAGAAGCTTGTTCCAGAATGTCACTACTCTCATATCAGAATCCTTCCTCTAGTTTTCAACACGAATTTATTTCTGTCCAGTTTACATTTTTGCTGGTGTTAGTCTATCTTGCAGTCTGTGTAGTTCTTCTACCTCCCCACTGATTCTTTTTTCTTCTGACACCATCCTACCTCATCTTCCTACACCATCCCTTCGTTATGTAAAAAAATCAGTCATAATTCCTCTCCACAAACCAGCCTTCATTTTGGTAAAATGAGCAAGCCGTGCTCTTTCAGTACTGTCTATAAAATCAACCTTTCTCATTTCCCTATTCATCCTATGAAACTTTCTCTGCTGCTTTTGCAATCTTAACTCCTCTTTTTTGAGTGAGGATAGCTAGAACTTTATGGAGTTTCCAGATGAAATCTCATGAGTACATTATACAATGGCATTAATATTTCCTGAGCCTCTGCAAATACTTTTTCTGATACACTCTACTGCTGTACAAATTTTTTTTTTTTATTTAATGTTATCTCTCTTGGGTGAGAGAGATTATAACATCTGTCTTTTACCTCCATTTGTGTTATGTCCAGTTCAGTAGGTGCTAGGAACTTAGGCCCTATTGTAAGGTTTAATAATATGTTTTATTAGTAGTATTGATGAAATGCATCTCTCATTATTTGAGAATGTTGGAGATATGTTTTATTAATCCCTGGTTACCTTATTTCTCCCTGTATTTTCAGTTAACTTGCTTCTCTTTCATACTGAGTTTGCATGTGTTCATTTTAGCAGTTGTACTTCTGTGCTGTGGCTACCCTTTAGGAAATGCAAAACAGTTTACAAATTTTACTGTTGCATATTCAGATCTTAGTGCAATGTAATTGTAAGGTTCAGTCTGCACATAATAAAGTGTACAGATTTTTTACTGGAACTAAATAAACAGTAGTCAGCATTACAGTAAATTCTAAATAATAAAATTAATGTTTATAATGAACTCTAATGAAGCTGCTATTTAGAGGAAAACATATTTATTAGACCCAATGTAATTTCATCTACTCAGTGACTCAAAATGAAAAATATGTGTGTGTATATATATTGTTGCACACTATATAGACTGCAGGGTTATACAAAGAGGAAAACAGCAAGAGAGAGTGAAGCAGGTCAAAACTTTACTAGACTTTCTGATACAATAAAATAGATATTTTACTGTATATAAAAAGTGGTCTGAGGACTTTAAATTCAAGATGCTGCCAGACTGAGACATATAACTACATACATTTCATTTTAGACAGCCATAGCAGTATCATTTAATGTTTGTAGGATGTATACTGTATTTCTTAGTTTACTTAATGTGTGTTATGTACAAAGATTACATTTACCTAACCTGAAAAGAAATAAGTCTGAAAATCTAATGCTAAATTTAACATTTGAGTCACCATTGTTTCTACAGCCCTGCAACCCTAACCCTAGCAGACCAGGGACCTCATTTTAACGGAACTGGGTGCAAGAAAGATCGAGACTGGATGGTCCATCCGACATTAATGCAGTTCTTGCCATTGCAAAGCTGCAGAACTGAGCATTGCAGGCTGAATTGTGTTCCTCAAAGAAGATCACTGCACCTGCTTTTTTGATGCCTTCTGTTAATGAAACCCTTATGCAGTAACCCTGAACTCTGGGGCAAGTAATTTAAAAATATAAACTTTTTAAAAAAATGTGAGGCTTTTAGGTGGACCAGTGCAAATATYGGTCAGTTAAATTTTCCACATACAAGTTTCTTCTTGGAAAAAATGTGACTCTGTTTATTGACATTGTTAAAACACTTAAGAGTGAAAAAAGAAATCTTGTGGCCACAGATAAATGATTACTGTAGTAACAATTTTGAATGAAACTGCTGATTCATTTATTATTTATGTGTTGCTTTTTCATTTTAGAAGTAGATTAAAAGCAGTCTCGGGGGAACTACCTTTTTGTTTGGTTTTGTATAATGCCTAGCACAGAAGGATCTCTGAAGAACTACATAAATAGAATGTTGCCTGGACTAGGGATAAGTTGGCAGAAAAGAATAATTTTTATTCATCTTCTGCCCTTTGTCAACCAACAAAGTGTTGCCTTTAAAAACGTATGTCTTTGAAGAATATGTCATATGTCTTTAAGAAATTGTTGGAGGGGAAAGAGGAAGAAAAATTAACAATTTAATTACCGAATAACTGAAAAAGAAGACTCATGCTCAACACAGACTGTGTTGGTACTATATAAATCAGCACTTTGGCATAAATGTGATAGTTGCATTCATTGCTGCAATGATCTGGGGTCATCATCCTGACGTTTTATTTAGACGTCCACCTACAAAATTTAGAGCTGTAATTAAATAACATTCCACTGCACGTCAGACTGACCTTGAAAGAGAAATATACGCAAATAAATAATTCCACAGATTATCTGAACAAGAACTATACAATCACAAACCAAATCAAAATCATATTCTGGAATATGTCGTTTGAATGCATCCTGTTATTTAGAGGAATAGTGGCCTTGGCTGCTGTATATCTAGAGTAGAGTCTGATTGGAAAAATCTGGAAGCATATTTGGTCAGATTTTTTTGAGTTGTCAGAATATAAAGAGACTTCTGCAGATCATTCCAATTCAGGGAAATTCTGCTTGAGTCTGCCTGGGTTCATGTCGGGCTCCACTGTACTGTGCGGTAGCTCCTGAACTTGATAGCAGAACCCACCTCAGAGTAAGTGAACACTGGGGGCACACTGCTCTGGATCTGTGGTATTATTGCATTTCATTTAACACAGGTATTCTTGAATTTGTACCTAGCAAGAACAAAATCAAACCACAAAATAGCTCAGTAAGCACTGAAGTGGGATTTTTTCTGTGTTCTGATCTTTGCAAATTCTCTGGTAAAACAATGTGTATTCATATAGGGAGAGTGAAGGCAAAGTTTCCTAGCACTCTGAAAAAGATGTGAATTGAGTTGGCTGTCAGGTCAATTGGATTTGGGATGAAATAACAATGTGATCAACCCATCATATGCGAAGGAAGCTTCAATTTCTTCTCAAACACAATACTGTCAGGACATATATGGCCTTGCATGAGCTCAGGGGCTTTACTTATTCTACGTCTAACTATAATATTGCCTATATAGTTAGGTGTTAAATACACATTCAATTTTTATATGCCCTGTTAGAAGAGGAACAAAAAGATTCTGTGGCAGGAGATGTTATTCCGCTTTCTGGCACTACAGCAAATTTCTCTGCAAGCTGTTTCTTCATCATTGTGCCTCAGTTCATTTATAGCAAATAGGTGTAACATTTTCCAATGTTGCTAAACTACTCTGATAAGTCTTTGATTTATGATGATAGCAAATTCATAAGTGTCTCAACAAGCTGTTTTACAAGTAAAATGATTTTAAGACTTCTCAATGCTAGTATTCTGCATATAATTTCAGCATGTGAACTACCTCAGGTGGTTTCAAAAGCTGACCACCATAACATACATTCCTGTGCTGGTTTTGGCTGGGATAGAGTAAATTTCTTCATAGTAGCTAGTATGGGGCTATGTTTTGGATTTGTGCTGAAAACAGTGTTGATAACACAGGGATGTTTCAGTTACTGCTGAGCAGTGCTTACACAGAGTCAAGGCCTTTGCTGCTCCTCACACCACCCCACCAGCGAGTAGGCTGGGGGTGCACAAGAAGCTGGGAGGGGACACAGCTGGGACAGCTGACCCCAACTGACCGAAGGGATATTCCATACCATATGACGTCATGCTCAGCAGATAAAGCTTGGGGAAGAAGAAGGAAGAGGGGCACGTTTGGAGTGATGGCGTATTTTCTTCCCAAGTAACGGTTATGCATGATGGAGGCCTGCTTTCCTGGAGATGGCTGAACACCTGCCTGCCGATGGGAAGTAGTAAATGAATTCCTCGTTTTGCTTTGCTTGCGTGCACGACTTTTGCTTTACCTATTAAACTGTCTTTATCTCAACCCACGAGTTTTCTCACTTTTACCCTTCCAATTCTCTCCCCCATCCCATTGTGGGGGGAGTGAGTGAGCGGCTGTGTGGTGCTTAGTTGCCAGCTGGGGTTAAACCACGACAATTCCTGAAGCCAATTACAGAACACTGGTATCTCTGAATATGCATTAAATCAGGCAACAATTCAGAGAATGACAATTACATGACCTGCTGCCAAGAAAGCCTCTAACATATGTGCTGACAGACACTACTAACTGATGTAATATTTTGTAATAAGGATTGTGACTGAAAATATTAAAAATGGGGAAAATATTTCTGAGAGGAGGAGAAATATTTAACTTTTCAAGTTAAGTGAGTGATACAGGAAAAACTAATACTGATAGCAGAAAAGAACCTTTTTTTCACAGTGCACATTAACTGAATCTAACAGAATTCAGCTCAGCCAGCCAAAAAAAGAACAGGACAGAAACAGAGGTTAGATAACATAGCTGGCCAAAATGTTTGGATGTAGCAAACACAAGCCTTTGTACAAGGCAGGCTTTGTAAAAAGCCCTCTTTACAGTATGAACATACTGGAAAGATGAAAAATGATGAGAAAGTTGAATGTGTAATGTTTATGAATACAGCTTTCAAAACTCTGAAGATTCCAAAAAGGATGAAGAGTACACTTTTGCTAATGCAATTCATGCAATGTGTTAAGGGAAAATTTAACTAGCAAAGAAGGTTAAAACTGAATGATAACATTTGCATTGTATTTGAGCGCTTCCATATGTAAGAATTAATGGCCAGAGAGATATTAAACTATGCAGCCAGAGATATAGTCTTGAAAACACAACTGTCTTCAGTTCTTCATGACATTGACACTGGAACTTTGGTGCTATTGAAATGACAGAAAATTATCTGGCTGGAAAAATCCACAAAAATTTTTCTGTAATAGTTGTCAACAGTTTTTCTATATTGTTAAATGTCTTTATTATATTATATTCTGACCTCGATACAGCTTGCACATATGTGAAGCTTCATCCAAGCAAGCATTATGTAAAGGACTGTTTTTATCTTCAGTGCGATGTCATTTGGCTTTTTGAATAAAAAATTGAATGGAAGGAATAACCATTTAATGGGTATATCACCAAAGAATGAAAGAAATGTCAAAAACCCAAGTCCACAATAATGGCATCTGAAGTAACAATTATTATGCACAGCAGCTGGTAAACTCTGAGCAGTCAACTCAGTAAATAATCACAGGACAGGCTGGCTGTCAGTGAAAGGATCGGGTACCGGCTGCTTCCTTCAGTGGGATTAATACAGAGCCACGTGTAGGTTATCAATCACCATAAAATACGTGATTCAGAAGATTTCCAAATGGACAGCAGTAAGACAAAAGCATAACACTTGAAACAACTAAGTTAGAAACTATAATTATTTCATATATTAAGGATAATGTTAAAGATATGATGTTCAAGTCAAGGATCAATGTTTCTTAACAGTGATCAATCATCTTAGTTTCATTTCACGACCACTTCAATATCAGTCAGGAATTCACCACACAGGATCTCAGGTTTTGCCATATGATCATCAAAGACTAGGATAATGAAACTGAAGGAAGAAAGAGCATACAAAAAAGCAGATGGGCTAAGGCACAGCAATAGCTGAAAAGGAATGGAGCAACAAAAATCTACTCTTTTAGTGAAAAATGTAAGTACATTACAGGAAAAAACATCATCACTGTCTGTAATTAGACATATATTTAGCTAGGTTACCAGACACTTTCCATTATCTTTTGTCATTTATGTTGAAACTTTAATCATTTGGGCTGGAATTTTCTACACCACGACAGTAACTTTAGGCCATATAGATTTTTATCTTCTTTAAATCTCAGGTAACACCACTAGGTAGTTTCTTTAAATAAAAACAAGTGGGAGAAAATTTTTTATTATGTTTAAAAAAATCACAGCTACTATTTTTAAGAATTGCTGGAGTTTTGGAGCTAAGACTTGAAATCTGTTACATTACATGGGGTCTTATTTGGTTTATGGTTATTCCTGGTAGTTTACCAGCATAAGAAAGATTTAAGCCTAAAAAAAGCTGAACTTCTCTCAGAAGTTCCTTCGGAGATGGATGGGAACAGAGGTTTCTCTAACTATTGCAAGAGCTCCCTAAACACTAGTTTACGCTCAGTAAGAATTTCTTCCTTCTACCGTGAAATGTATACCTGCAGAGATTTCTGCAGAAGTGAAAAACCCTTGGAGCCATGGAGAATGAAGTGTGAAAGAGAACATGACCCTGTTTCATATGGCATTCACGACTATGCCACGAAATGCAAAACAAAACATACCAACTCTCTCAGTTCTTTTGTAAAGGTGTTTTATCATCAGGAGGGGATAGAGGTTCCATTTTTTAGGATTTTCCTAGGCAGTTACACTCTGGGAAACATCAGGTTCTCAGACGAACACCAACATTTGACAGATCAGTTAGAACACAGTGACTCCCCGTGGGTTTATTAAGCTGTTCTTGGAGGTGCCTCTCTCATCCTACTGACTGCCTAGAGATGGAGGCACTCTGCTCAGTATTCTGGGTCCAGCTCAGGGAAGGAGAGAAATCCCTGAGATCTCAAAATGAGCATTCACAATGAGCAAGTACTTCGAAATTTTAGCCTAAATCTTTCTGGAGCTTCGCTCTCCAGTTGTCAACTGAAGTTAGCCCTGCAGTCTAAGCATCCAGATAGGAAGTCTGTGAATCTGACCTTGTGTAACCACAACTCCTTCTCATTTAGTGTGTCCAAAAATGTGTGTCTAAAGAAGTGAGGGGAAGGGACCAGAGAGGAGGAAGTTTTCAGAGGCTTGTCTGGATAAAGTTTTATTTCTATGTCTGAAACTGTTTTTGATAAGAAAGAGAGGATATATTGGAGGTTTCAGATTTAAATGAGCTGATGTACAAGTCTTTTCATGTACTTTTCATGATGTATGACCCCTTAAAAGATTTTAAGGTTGTGTATTGATCATAACAGAGAAGAGAAAACTGAAACTGAAATAGTAATATTTCCTTTCTGAAGAGGGACAGTAGGTGAAACTTGGAAAGGATTCTGAATAGCAGAGAGATTAATCTTACAAAAAAGTCATCCAAGTTGCCTTTAGGTTGAATTAAAGCAGGAGCTCCATCTGTACCTGGGTTGGGAGGAAACAGAATAAAGGAAGAATTCCAGCACTGATGCAGTGCCCAAGGTGAGGACGCCATGTGAATACCTGGTCAGAAGCTTTCTGGCTGAACAGTACCCCAAGAAGTACATTTTGCATAAGAAGTCCTCAAATATATTGAAATTACATGTTTCAATTTTGCTTGTAACCTCTTTATTTCCAAAACTCATAATCATTCCTGTCCAAATCTTTGTCTAAAAACTTCATAAATACACCAGGACTTTGTTGTGCTAACAGCCTAATACCATAGGACAAGATTGATGAGGATGAAACCAGAGAACTGAAGATAAAGTGCTGCAAGGAAACAGCAGATGAATATATAGAAAGAAATACTGTCATTCTAGAGACAACACCACTTCAAAAATGTGCTTGTAGAGCTCAGAGTCTGGGAAAGTAGATGTTGACTGAAATATACTGAGCCATAGTCTGCAGAGCTGAGTTTGGAGGCTTGTGTCACTAGCAGATGAAGTTCAGGAAGGAAAAGACTACACATTGTGTGGTCTTTTTTGAAGCTGCTTAGAGACATCTTGGTCTGAATTCCACGGGTGCAGTACACTTGTTCTTCTATTAAACTAAGTGAATTGGTCAAGTAGCTGAAAAAGAGGATCCCCAAGATCTGCTTTCAAAAACAAAACATTCAAAATGTGTGAAAACACAGTCATTTTAGCATAGGCTTTTGGGCAGTTTTGTTCTCCAGCTATAAAATGAAGTTGACCCTACAATCTAAGCTCATAGGTATTCTGTGAAGCTACATTTGTTAATGCCTTTGAAATACTTACATGGTGAAAGGAACAGGAAGAAATTAATTGTTTGTAATACAAATTCTGAAAAGTACTTGGTTAAACAGGCATATGAACACACATTGGATTGGAAGATCAAAGCACCTATTGAGAAGATATTAATGAAGATATATTAATTCTTTTTTCTCACAGTGAGAAACACAGATGAAAAAATCTATGTTAGGACTGTAGCAAAAGTAAGCACAAGGAGGTGAATTAAGACTATATTTGTTGTATATATAGTTATAATTACATTCTCCGTTCTGTAGAATATAAAGTACGTATAAATACACACATGCTTTTTTTGGAAAGATATTATTTGTGAAATCAAATGCTTATATGGTAGCAAATGCCAGAATTGCAGATATTCATGAAAATTGAATGAGAGAGAATCTGCTCCCCAAAATACAGTGTGGAAAAATAGAACAGATTTAAATTCAGCGTGTCATATACAGACATTTCCTGTAAGATTTCTCACAATATTAGGCAACAGATGTTGAGAGAAACATATCCTTATTGATATGCTGGCAACGGCTGCAGCCTAAAAGTTGGAAGTTGGATGGTGCTCAAGGGCATTCCTGTAGCCTCTTTACGAGCTGAAGATGGTTTTGCAAGCCTGCCCACTCTAGTGGTTAACGGGCTCTAGCCCCTTCAGTACAGAGTTAGCTGCTCTGATTGAATATGCTTCTAACCGTTCCTATTTCTCCTGTCATCGCCTGTGGGGTTTTGTTGTTGTTGTTGTTGTTTTTCTCATGTGGATATTCTCTATTTTTCTATATTTTATTCCTGGATCCATTTCACAGAAAGAGTCAAACAAATTGGTGACATGAATTTATGAAAAGGAGGGCTGGCTCAAGAAACCTGATTAACTTATTGGAGTAAATCTCAATAAGAGATGACAAGAATTGGRGAAGAGATAGAATATATGTGGACATCAAGAAGTCCTTTCATACTGTGCTCTGTGAAAGGATCATATAGGGGGTTACTAAATACATTACCAATGGTCAGATTTTTCATAAATATTTAACTTAGCTACCAAGGTTATAGCAGTAAGTGAATACAGACTGAGAAGGAGGAGAGGTAGATTGTACAGTTCTGACCGACAATGCTTTTTTTATTGTAAATTGTTATTTCAATTTTTTTTCTTAAGCTTTCAGTTACTCATTATTTGCCACAGACCTTTGTTATTTGGCAGGAGAACCCCCCTTGGATTTCAGAAGCAGCTTTTATTTGTCTCGTGACTTTCTGTTCTGATTTAGACAGTGAAATTTTAGTAGTCTATCCAGATTAATGGAGACTGTGAAAACAAACTCATACCACATATACATCACTGCCATATAGCAAAGAATAGCTGAAGTGAAAGATGACAGGATATAGGGAAAGGGTGTGAGCTTTCCCCAAGAGCACAAGGATTGACCAAATGATGCATTTCTCTCTCCTCCAGAACGGATTAACAAAATCCTGCCTAGGAAAGGATAGAACCAGCAGGTACATTACTGCTTCACTGTAATTTCCCCAGGCTCAGAACTTTACACAAGCAGCTAACAATCTCTCTGAAAGTGAACACAGAAATTGAGGTTGGATAGAAAGAGCTATAGTGGAAAGCAGGACTTCTCTTACCAGTCCTTCAACTGGTAGCATTACATCTTTGGGTCATATGCCTAGTATTTCCTCATTCTCCAGTGTTACCTAAGTTCACAACTTAATGCTCCTTTAATGAAAGTCATTAGAGCATTTGTGATAGATATGAGCATGTTTCAAAATGAAAGCAGAGGAAAGATGTTGTGCACAGTGCTGGTCACCATATTGCAGGAAATAATGAAGAATCAGAAGTGACACAGATGTCAGGTAGAATAATAGAGAGTTTATGGGCTATACTGCTATGGGAAGCTATTAAAACCTTGTATTAATTTCAAAAGAAGCAATTAAGAAAGTATATGTTGTAGACATATATAATTCTAAGAAGGTTAGAAGAAGTAGATACATAAAGTGCTTTGAAAGGTGAAAACTTCGGGAAGAAGAAAGCGTGAATTATGGTAAAAGAGGACCAGAAATTTCATTACAGGTAATTATTATGTAAAAGAGGTAAAAACTGAGTCCATTTGAGTTGTTCTTGATTTACAATACTTCAAGTAGAAATCTGGATCCAGCTCAGAGAGTTGTATTGGGTTTACCTGGCAAGATTTTGGTGATGGAGGGCTGCAGGGGTAGTCTCTGTGAGAAGACACCAGGAGCTGCCCCCATGTCAGACACAGCCAGTTCCAGCCAGCTCCGACAGACCCACTGCTGGCCAAAGCTGAGCCCATCAGTGGTGCTGGTGGTGCCTTTGTGATAACATATTTAAGAAGGGGCAAAAAATGCTGTGCAGCAGCTGTCAGAAAGAGGAGTGATAAAAATGGGAAAGAAACAGCCCTGCAGACACGAAGGTCAGTGAAGAAGGAGGGGCAGGAGGTGCTCCGGGTGCTGGAGCAAAGATTCCCCATGCAGCCCATGGAGAAGACCATGGTGAAGCAGGTTGTCCCCCTGCAGCCCATGGAGGACCATTTCAGAGCAGGTATCAACACTGCAGCCTGTGGAGGATCCCACACTGGAGCAGGTGGAGATGCCTGAAGGAAGCTGTAGCCCATGGAGACCCCATGCTGGAGCAGGCTCCTGGCAGAGCTGTGGCCCATGGAGAGAAGCCCATGCAGGAGCAGATTTTCTATCAGGAACTGTGGCCCACAGAGAGCCTACACTGAAGCAGTCTGTTCCTGAAGGACTGCATTGTGTGGAAAGGATCCATGCTGAAGCAGTTAATGAAGGACTGTTATCGCATGGGAGGGACCCTATGCTGGATCAGGGGAACAGTGTGAGGAGAAAGGATCAGCAGAGACAAAGTGTTGTTGTAGTGGTTTGACCCCGGCTGGTTTGACCCCTGGCAAATAAGCACCACACAGCCGGTCCCTCACTCCCCCCACAATAGGATGGGGGAGAGAATTGGAAGGGTAAAAGTGAGAAAACTCGTGGGTTGAGATAAAGACAGTTTAATAGGTAAAGCAAAAACCGTGCCTGCAAGCAAAGCAAAACAAGGAATTCATTCACTCGTTCCCATCGGCAGGCAGGTGTTCAGCCGTCTCCAGGAAAGCGGGCCTCCATCATGCATAATGGTTACTTGGGAAGACAAATGCTGTAACTCTGAATGTCCCCCCTTCCTTCTTCTTCCCCCAGCTTTGTATGCTGAGCATGATGTCATATGGTATGGAACATCCCTTTGGTCAGTTGGGGTCAGCTGTCCCAGCTGTGTCCCCTCCCAGCTTCTTGTGCACCCCCAGCCTACTCGCTGGTGGGGTGGTGTGAGAAGCAGCAAAGGCCTTGACTCTGTGTAAGCACTGCTCAGCAGTAACTGAAACATCCCTGTGTTATCAACACTGTTTTCAGCACGAATCTCAAACATAGCCCCATACAAGCTGCTATGAAGAAAATTTACTCTATCCCAGCCAAAACCAGCACAGTTATGAACTGACCACAAACCCCATTCCCCATCCCCCTGCACTGCTGGGGTGGGGAGGCGGTAGAAGTATCGGAAATGAAGGAGTGAAATTGAGCCTGGGAAGAAGAGGGGGTGGGGGGAATGTGCTTTTAGTTTGGGGTTTTTTTTGTTTCTCACTATAATACTCTATTTTCAATTGGCAATAAATTAAATTAATTTTCCCCAAGTTGAGTCTGTTTTGCCTGTGGTGGTAATTGGTGTGTGATCTCCCTGTCCTTATCTCAGCCCACGAGCTTTTTTCATCTTATTTTCTGTCCCCTGTCCTGTTAGCCAGCCAAGGTTAACCCACCACAAGAGCTTTGAGCCTTTCCTCTGGAAGAAGAAGGGGATAATTTTGCCTAATACAACTTTGAAAAATATGGTATGCATTACAGAAACAAAATATTTTCACTTGAAATGTCAAAAATGCTGAAACATCTGCTGTGTAATTATATCTGTTTAAATGAGAAATGTGGGTCTATAGTGCGTCTGGAAAACTTTAGAAAGGAAATGTATACAGATATTCTGTCTCTTGAAAGCAGGCAAGTTCCAAATGAATGCATGTAGTACTATTAAGTAAATGATTGAAAATAACCATGGCTTAAGGAAGAGGCAGGTTAGGAGGAAGACATATTACCTTTCCACACTATTCCACAACAGCTGGAATTTCTTTTTCTGTTGTTTGCAGAGAACAGTGAATAGCTCTGCTCATTTGCCTGAGAATAAAAAATCCTTGGTGAAAATTTAGAACCAAGTGTGAGAAATGTTTACAATAAATGGAATAATTTGGCTGTCACATTTATGAAAGGATACCAGGATATGTGGATGCATTGTCACAAAGACTGCTTTAGCATTTTATTCAGACATACTGGATTTTCAAAGTTTGCAGAAACAGGAATAGAGCAAAGCACTGTCAAAAGTTTCCTTTAACCTCTAGAGGGATGGACTGGTGTTATTAGCATGTGAGGGAAAACATTTCATAATCAAGAAGTAGTCTCTCCGGTATGGTGGATGAAATGTTACAAAAGAAGGCTGGAAAAAAATCTCTCTCTAAGATGACCACCACCAATAATAATGCATTGTTAATAATAACGAAGAAAGATAGAGTTTTTAAAGGTGAATGCATTTGTGCATTTTTTCTGATAGAAGCTTTTAGATGGAACACTTTATAGCTTTCTGATACTGGGAACAGTACTTACAGGTGTATAGATGCACACCCAGTCTGTGTTTGCTAAATTGCAGGCACAATGTTAAAAATCACTCCAAGAGGGAGAGAAAATGTATTTTAATGCATTGTAAGAGATACATTTAGTCCTAAAATTTGATATGTATTTACTAGCTTTTGAGTGTTGATCATAGAAAATGATATTTGAGAGTGCAGAGCAGTCAGTCAAGAATAAAGATCAGAGATGTCTGAAGGGGAAAAATTCTCCATTGATGGCAAATTCTCTCATTTCTTCTACATACCCTCTGCAGGAGGAAAAACTAGTCTTTGAAAATATTATTCCCTACCATGCTTTGCATTTAAATCCTCTGAGTGAGGTTAGTGATGTTTACCATAAAAAAAAGCAGGATATGAGTCTATCCCAGGGTTTTTTGTTGTTGGTCGTGGTTTTTTTCACTTAAAGGTTATGGAAAGCCTGCAGAAAAGTACTAATGGACGTTGAAATATGCATTTCCTTTTGCAGGTGTAGGGGACCAGAAAATATGTCTATCCTGTCCTCTGAACTGTGTATTACAAGGAGTATCTGTTTCTATAATCATATTCTTTGATGATAGAAAACTTAACAAATAGTTGCATATGTTCTTATAATACTATAGGTTCCATTCTGATTTGCAAGCAACATTTTTCTTGCTAGGTTATCTTCAGCTTTTTCAATTTCCTTTTGCTTCCAGCTTGGGCAGAAAGGTGCTGACAAAGAGTGAAGAATCCATTGGTAGTAACAATCCCAGAGCTGGAGGCTCTCCTGATCAATACAGGTATTGGACAAGTGAGGCTCCAGAAGATTTATTGCGGCATCCCGAAGATGGAGGAAGCATTAGCCATAGAGTATAAACCTGGAAGTTTTCATGGATGTCCAGAATGAATGACACTGCATAGTTGTGCTAGTCCTAGTGAGCAAGCGAATGTACATCTGCAAACTTGGGTTCATTAGAGCAGAATGGTGAATGCCCAGCAGGGGTGAGTGCATCCACCATGCAGTAGCAGTAGTGTAAAACTACATGAGAGACATGGAAAGAAGCAGGTAAACATATATGTCTAGCTGTGTACCTCCCTAAAAGCATTAGTAGTTTATTATTCTATGACAGAAAATAGGTTGGAAATTTGTGCCATTTGGTGATGAAACTGAAATGTCACTGAATTTTGAATAGCTTTTTCATGTCCAAACCAACGTGGTCCCATTTATAGATATAGTCAATATCCAAACTAGAATAGAAGGAGAAGCAAAGCAAGGGTTTGAGAAGCAGAATTCAACAGAAAATATACATCAAAGAAACCATAAATCATATGCACAATATAAAAAATTGAGATTAATAGATTTTTTCAGTACTATGTCTTTGACAGAATAGTAAATATTCTCGCAAGACAAAAATATTCTGCATCAAATTTTGTAGGACATCTCTCTTATGACCTTAAGATTTCCTGCCTATTTGGGGTTTTGGATTGTTGCAGGAAAGGGTTTTTAGATCCAGCACATTAAGCAGGTACATCTTTGCTTTCTTTTGATACACAGAAGACATGCAAAATTTCCTGTTACTAGGTGTGTTACTGTTTTGCTGAGCTAACAATGAAGTCTTTGGGCCTTGATTGACCTTGACAGTCCTCTATGAATTTAAGTCCCCATAAAGGTTTTTAATTTATATTTCTGGGTTGTTTGGGTTTTTTTAAACAATGATTTAGGAATATGAGCCGGTAAGATAAAAAATCTAGATAATATGAAAATGCAGTGAAAGTTTAGTGTATAATTTTAAAACTCTTGTTGTCCTTTGAAGCCCATATCACTACTACCTGTTAGGCAAGCAGTAATATCAGAGTACTTTATTTTTAAAGTACTAATTTTTTAAAGTAACCATTTCTTTATTTTTTTTCCTCAAGTATTTGGCTCCTCAAATTACAGCTGACTTCTGGAGTTCTGAATTCACTCAGTCCCCATTAATTGTTCAAGTAGTACTTGGGCAATTCCTCTTGCTCTAATCCTCAGTCAGGTCTGCACATATACAGCACTGCTGGCCTACGTCAAGTAGATTTTTTAACCTGTTCCCACGAGCACGGTGGCAAACCTACATTCAGACTAGACTATGTTGCTGGCCGTGGTGCTGAAATGTTGATGTGTTCAAACGTACAGACTATTTTGTGTTTTAAAATATGTATTGCTATAGCAGACAAGGTTTGGAGAGTATTTGGGGAGCTTCACATTTGAATTAATTCACTTCCTTCCTTCACTATCTTTTTCTATTGCTGCCTGTTTATATTTCTTGCTCCATGGGCCTCACTCAAACAGGTCGTTGTCTTCTCCACGAAAATATTTTGAGGTGAAAGGAACATTCTGTGAACGTTCACCTGAAGTGAGAAGATCCAAAATACATTTTTTTGATAATAAAAGTAGTGGTAAGCTGAGACTACTAATTTGTTCTCTGCTACAGGGTTTTTGCTTGCTCCTATCTAACTTTTCATGTTACTTTCACTTATATCCTTCTGTAATAATCATAAAGGACACTTAGATTTAGACAGCAGAGTATTCTTAGGCAAGGATTACCTTCCAAGCTCTTAAACCAACACTTCTTCTCAAAAATCTGTAAAGACAGGGTGTCCAGCATTCAATGATGAAAAGAAATTTTAAGTATAATGATTGGGGCCCATACTTTTTTTGATTTCGGTACTTTCTCTGATAGTGCTATGATTACCTTATGGTACCTCCTGTGCATACAGAATAGGCATGACCATGACTAACTAAATGAAGAAAGTATAGTTGTTTTTTTTTTTTTTTTTTTTAAGAATGGGAGGAAAAGGAATTTCTGGCTAGTGGAGTATGCTAGACATTAAAGGAAAGTGTATGTCATCAGAAAAAGGACTCAGAAGGCTGTTCTTCAGGGAATGGTCTCTGTATTTAGTCCAGATAATGGTAGCTATCATATTTTAGACTACTCAACATGAAAGATCACAGAGCAAATATTACTCTGTACTCTAAAGAATTTTTATTTGTTAAGTATATGTGCCTCAGAGTTTAATACCTAAAGGCAGGGCACTATTTTTTCATGCAGCTAACTTTCACAGTAAAAATGACTGGTTTGCACCAGGTGGTGCTGGTTTATCTGGATCCCAATAAGAAAGGTACATATACTTGCAAGACAGATAACTATTTACTAAAAGCCTAGAAAAGGTAACAGCAGGTTATAATCTCACATCCCTTTCTGATGCTGGGAACACTGAGATGATACGTCATTGGATGGACCTCTGATCAGGGCACGGCATGCTCCACAGATCCCATCCATGGTGAGGTTCACTACACTTAAATTTGCTAGTGTCCTGATAGAGTCTTGCTCACAGTACAGCTTCATCAGTCACTGGGAGCGATCAAACCCGGAATGCTGACTTAGCTTTAGAGAGTCCCTTGGATAGTACAGTGCAATACTCTTCTCTCATTAATAAAGCTACAGTTCTTGAGGAGGTGCATCTAATATTTCAAGTGGGCAAGACAATATTATATGCCTACTTTTGATTAAGTACACATTGACTACATGTACATTGAATAATTTTGCATTGACTGTGTATTCATTGATTAATTATATTATTGATTAGCTATGCCTTGATTAAGTAGCAGTTGTGTGGTATCCATGATACAGAGGCATACACCTGGATTAGTCATTATGTGGATCACTAACTTCTCATACAGTAGTCTTCCAGGCTGACCAGTGTCAAATTTCACATGCAGTCACATGCAGAAATTGCAGTGTTAAAATCTTAAGGGTAAGCCAAGCCCAGCCAAATGAAACCTCGCTGTACCAACACAGTGTATTTTATAATAGAGAGGTCACTGAAAGGTATACACTTCTTCTCAGACCCCAGATAAAATACCTTGTTATTATACCATGTTGCTAAACTTTTTTCTAGAAGGAATTGTCAAATGAGCCTAGTAATGGAAAACTTTAGCTCAAAGAAACTAAGCAACTACAAAGTGATCAAAACAGTCCTAGGCAAATCCTGCAGTTGTCTTCCCAACAATTTCTTCTTTACTTAGTTCATCACAAAAGTGGTTGTCTGCCATGTACAACATCACATAGGGGAAGATACTGATCTCGGTGCTCCAGGCTAAATAAACAGAAGCATAGAGCAGAATGTCACCAGCAGAACAGATAGAATTCAGCTCTCTTTCAACATGGAATCAAGTCTCAGGACACTGCAGATGAACGAATAATTGAAAAATAAAAGGGACATATTCTGGGACAGAACTGGCAGGAAATACTTTTCCTTTTCCTCCACAGAAAAACAAAAAACAAAAACCAAAAAACAAAACCCCAAGAAACAGATTTCAGAAATATCCCAGCGCAGCAGAGGGGCAGAACCAAGATCTCTTATGAATAAGAATAGCAACATAGGCCAGACATGCTAGAATAATTTGGAGGGTATTTTTGCCTTTAGAATTTGGAGGGTTTATTTGCCTTTAGTGTCAGAAATCTAAATAGATCCTGCGATTCTCTTACCTTCTTAGTCAAAAACTTTCATCGTGGCACTATTGACCACTTTGGGGTGATGCTTTTAGGCTCTCTTTAAGCTGTGCAACTGTTCACTGCAACAGGGGTTTGTTCAGTTACTGCACATTTGCAGTTTGGACCAATCCTGCTGCTAACCCTGTCCCCAAAGAGGGAGATTTAAATAACTGTGAAATTTGCCTAAATTATTTTTTAAGCAGAAAGAGAACAAATGTTGCCTTTAAATAACTGATATTGTCCCTCTGAAAGGAAGGTTCAGTCTTTTAGCCAGCACGAAAAACAATATTTCAAGGGACTATGACAACCACTACAGATAAGAGTTTTAGCTATACATGTTCTATGGCTGAACCTCATATAGGAGCAGAAAGCAGCGCACAAAATTAGTTACAAAAATATTTTCTCTATGACATGTCTCACAAATGGATTTTTCACTGCATAGAAAGCAACCTTGAATAAGAGAAACTCCTCATTATGTGGAAGTTTTATTTTTCTCTGTTTTCATGAATGAGGGTGTTATTTTGCTTGTCTATACCTAGATTTCTCTAAGTTTTATTATTAGTCAAACTGTTTTGTCCTGGTTTCAGCTGGGATAGAGTTAATTTTCTTCCTAGTGCTGTGTTTTGGATTTAGTATGACAAGAATGTTGATAAGACACTGATGTTTTTAGTTGTTGCTAAGTAGTCTGCTAGTCAAGGACTTTTCAGTTTCCCATGCTCTGCCAGGTGCACAAGAAGCTGGGAGGGAGCATAGCCGGGACAGCTAGCCCAACTGGCCAACGGGGTATTCCATACCATGTGACGTCATGCTCAATATATAAATAGGAGGCGTGGCCCAGGAAGTAGCAATCGCTGCTTGGGTATCGCTTAGGGGGTGGTGAGCAATTGCATTGTGCATCACTCATTTTGTATATTCGATCATTATTATTATTATTATTATTATCATTATTTTCCCTTCCTTTTCTGTTTTATTAAACTGTCTTTATCTCAATCCATGAATTTTACTTTTTTTTTTCCCGATTTCTCTCCCCCATCCCACTGAGGGGCAGGGGGAGTGAGCAAGTGGCTGTGTGGTGTTTGGCTGCCTGCTGGGTTAAACCACAACATGTTTATAAGCCAAAAATGGTAGAATCTGAGACAAACAAAAAGTATGCAAACCAAAGGAAAAAAAAAAGAAAAAAGAAAAATTCCACGTAATATTGTCTTAATTCTTTTTTTGCTAATGCCAGAGTTAATTTTACCACTCAATTCAAATGAATCAGAATTAGGAACAGTTTAAGAGTCCTTGAAAATCCCAGGTTATGGACACCATAATTGATTCCTACCCAGATCAATAAATACATGTTTTTTTGGGGAATATACAGCAGAGCAGGAAACAAGCAAACAAAAAGGCCTAATATCCACTGAAGTTTGTAACATTCCTTAGATATGGAATTTAGGAGTGAAAAAAAAATGCTATCTACACAAATAATTACATTTTATTAGAGTGTATAAATATCTTCTGCTTACTACAGTTTAAATCTTTGGGAAAATGCAGTGAAACAAAAACAGAAATGCTGCTTTGCAAGGGAAACATTTTTGCCCTCATAGCAGGCTTCCCTTCTCTTTAGCAGCCTATTTTTGCTGGATATTGTGCTTTGCTTTATTTTTCCTTGTCTTTTTGATTCTCTGTATTGGAATATAATAAAGCCTCTCTGTGCTGTATGTATTTGCACGCAGAGCTCCATAGACTGTTCCAGCAGTCTATCTTTGATGCTGTATTTGCATACTATTGCCACTCATTACTCTAACTGTTTGATCCTGGCACATCCATTTTAAATTTAGCAAATTAAGATTTTATTCTCACAATAATTCAATTCGGTTCAATTAATCTGTAACATGAGGGCTCGGTGTATTCTGTATGCACTTAAAATACTTTTGTATATTATGTTGGATGTATTCTTAGGGATTATTTAATGCAGTGAGTCATGTTAGTTTCAGACTATTGTCATTGTGATAAGGCAAGTCATACACAGAGGTGATTGGGGTGGATCCTTGCAGATCAACCTAATAGTAGACCAAGAGCTCATGTCTAACATATGACATGATGTAACGTGATGGCTGTGTTTCAAAAGCAAGTTATTGATAACTGATTCCTCGTAGAATAAAACAGAAACCAGAGCTGTACAGGCACAGAGGATTTGTGAGGAACATTGGAAACCAAATACTATTTGTAGCCTGTTAAATCCAACGTACATTATGTTAAATAAAGTTGCTCAAAGCAGAGTTTTTCACACCTTTTCACATCAAGAACAACTCATCTGTCCTCCATGGAAGGATTAATTTCATTTTCGATAGGAGCCACTGCAAGCTGTAGTTATACCTAAGGGCTTTCCCCAGAAAAGTAAAGTGATTGTAACAGCTGTTAACGCCAGTTTCACACTTTGGGAAAATAGGTGCTGTGGCATCTGATAGGGGATACATCAGAGAAATTTTCAGTAACACTTGTTCCATGAAGATAACAGTAGCACAGCACTTCCTAGTCTAATTGCATTTATTTTATAAAAATATATATATATAAAAAAAACCCCACCATGTATTTATAGATCTTACACAATGGTATTCCACCCTTCCTCTTGATGTTTTATCATTAACCAATGCAGTTTTCTCTGCAGCAAAATTTCCCAGAAAAAAAAAAAAAAAAAAATTCTAGGTTTTCAGTTATGAACTAAACAAAGGAAATCAACTTCCCCACCTGCTGTGGCTGGCTGAATACAGAGAGAAAAGCAGTGCTAATTCAAAACAAAATCATCCAGTGAGAATCCATTCACAGCTATTCTCCTGTTCTCCTTGCTTTATGTAAGACAGTAAAAACATCTGTCTGAAGCAACTTTTCTTTCCAAGGGATACCTTTGTAAGCACGTTTTTATTGGGAACACACCTGCCATTCAATGAACAAATATRTACTCTGATCTCCCACAGGTCTTTTAGCTTCCGTCATAGCTTCCAAAATATCTGGGGTGTATGTCAACGCTGCATATTAGTAAATCCTCACTAGTGCATGTCAGATGTACTAATTAATCCTTTTTAAATGCCAGAAGTCTCTGCTTGCTAACATGAAACTAGGACTATCCCATATAAAGAGGCCGATTTTCCACAATTTCTTATCCATTTCCAAATAACTGCATTACCTCACATTTCCATGTGAGGCAAGAGCTCACAGATGCTGATTTGTAAACACTGTGACATTCAGAATGAAAGGTAAGAATACTGCTACTGATTCAAGTGACAATATTTCTGATTTCTGTGAGGCCCAGTGCAATTATTTTCAGGATCAACTTCGTCATTAGCACCAGATAGAAAGTGCAGCTGGTCATTATGATCGTTTTTAACTCTCTGGCTTATCCATAATAAGTGTGACAAAACATGAGATATCTTTGACTTTTCACATGATCCTCCAAAGCATTCTTCATGTTTCTTAAAAGTGAAATACTTCTTACTTATACCTGAAATAGATAACTTTATTATATGTATATCTTTCAAATGTCAGCTTTGACCCTGAAAGTACAGAATTATGGAAGTGTGTGTCTTCGTGGAAATAATGCATATTAACATCATAATTTTACCCCAGAAGGTTTTGTTCCTGCTTTTTTTTAATCATGAATAAAGCTTTGCTTATTGTCTGTAAAGATGAGATTTCACCTTGTATCCAAGTTGTAAACAACGACAACAAAAAGTTTTCTAAAATTTTTCAAAAGTATCTTTTTAGTGAAATGTCCAGATGTATATATCCTTTTCCCAGACTTTCCAGAAAGAGTGGTTGAGGATAGACTGCCATTACCTCCCACTGTAGCGTAATATTCTTTCTGAATGTGGACACAGCCCCCATTTTCATGTGCAGTTCTACTGATACACTTATAAACTTTTACATTTTTGCATTTTAACTGCTAAATCCATTTTTCTAGTGTCATATCTTAAGATACTTCATATATAGATATCGTAGTAGTACCCAAACACCTTGGATCTTCAAAGTGAAGATCTTTGTTTCACAATGCTACAGTGATAAACTGAAGAACTATACTCATTTTGGCAGAAAGGGGAATAAGAAATACAAAATCTAAGTAAGTTGCCCAAGATAATATCAAAAAACCTGTCACCAAGCAAGAGCAGGAACTCAGTTCTCACTAATCTGTGTTTATCATCATGATGGCAGGACTGTCACTAAAGCTGCAGGTGAACCACTCCTGAAGCCTTTTGGTCCTAGGGACTGTCTAAATGGGCTCACTTACAAGATAACTTTACCATCAGAGTTCTGTTAAACTGTAATAAAAAATTTTCAGGCAGTTCCACATTTCTTTGGTATCTGTGTCTACATTATCCCAAGCTGATCATATCACACTCCATTCAAGACATTGTGCTTTTCAGCGATGGGAAACCACCTCCAGTGTTTCCTCAGACACCAGTCCCCAGCCAGTGAGACACTAATAAAAAGAAGGGAGGAACCAAGCTGGGTATAGGTGCACTGCTGGTCCCCTTACATCAGACTGTATCAGGCTGATGTTGTTCTGAGAAGGCGAAAGCAGAAACCCAAAAGATGGACCTCTGCCACTGCTTTGTCCTCCTGTGACTTCCCCTTGTGGTATTGCCACTGGCTTTCCACAGCACTTGGATGAGAGTGATAGTGCAAGGGATCCAAGATGGAGAGGTGGGATAGTGAAAGGAAAAAATCAGCAGGAGAAACAAGAAAACAAGAAAACAGGATTGACACTCTCCAACACTTTTTTTTTTCCTTCTTTTTTAAGTGAAAACAGTAGCAGGCACAGCAATCTTTCTGAAAATATCTTTCAGTCATCCTGGTGCACATTGATGTCTGTGATTGTCTAGAAATCTATCTATGAATGCTGAGAATTAAGCGTTTCTGCTGAAAAAAAAAAAAAGGGGGTTCATACCACATGAAGGACTGGTTTACACCTTGACCTGAATTTAGTACTCGTAACATTGTAAGTGACATCCAGAACCCAATTGTCTGTACAGCAAAGGCACTAAATGCAGCGAAGTATTTTCTTATTCTTCACTTTTCATAGAATAGAATAGTTCATAGAATCATAGAATGGTTTGGGTTGGAAGGGACCTTTAAAGGTCATCTAGTCCAACCCTCCTGCCATGGGCAGGGACATCTTGAACTAGATCAGGTTGCTCAGAGCCCCATCCAACCTGACCTTGAACACTTCCAGGGATGGGGCATCTACCACCTCTCTGGGCAACCTGTGCCAGTGTTTCAGCACCCTCAGAGTCAAAAATTTCTTCCTTATAGCTAGTCTGAATCTACCCTCTTTGAATTTAAAACCATTCCCCCTTGTCCTGTTGCAACAGGCCCTGCTAAAAAGTTTGCCGCCATCTTTCTTATAAGCCCCCTTTAAGTACTGAAAGGCTGCAATAAGGTCTCCCTGAAGCTGCCTCTTCTCCAGGCTGAACAACCCCAACTCTCTCAGCCTTTCTTCATAGGAGAGGTGTTCCATCCCCCTGATCATTTTTGTGGCCCTCCTCTGGACCCGCTCCAACAGATCCATGTCTTTCTTGTGCTGAGGGCTCCAGAGCTGGAYGCAGTACTCCAGGTGGGGTCTCCCCAGAGCAGAGTAGAGGGACAGAATCACCTCCCTCGACCTGCTGGCCACCCTTCTTTTGATGCAGCCCAGGACACGGTTGGCCTTCTGGGCTGCGAGCGCACATTGCTGGCTCATGTCCAGCTTTTCATCCACCAGGACCCCCAAGTCCTTCTCAGCAGGGCTGCTCTCAATCCCTTCATTGCCCAACCTCTATTGATACCAGGGGTTGCCCCGACCCAGGTGCAGGACCTTGCACTTGCCCCTGTTGAACCTCATGAGGTTCACACGGGCCCACTTCTTCAGCTTGTCCAGGTCCCTCTGGATGGCATCCCGTCCCTCAGGCGTGTCGACCGCACCACTCAGCTTGGTGCAAACTTGCTGAGGGTGCACTCGGTCCCACTGTCTATGTCATTGATGAAGATACTAAACAGCACCGGTCCCAATACGGACCCCTGCGGGACGCCACTCATCACTGACCTCCATCTGGACATTGAGCTGTTGAGCTCTACCCTCTGGATGCGACCAGCCAAGCAATTCCTCACCCACCGGACAGTCCACCCATCAAATCCATCTCTCTCCAGTTTAGAGAGAAGGATGTTGTGGGGGACCGTGTCAAAGGCCTTACAGAGGTCCAGATAGATGACATCTGTAGCCCTTCCCATGTCCACTGATGTASTYACTCTGTCATAGAAGGCCACTAGGTTGGTCAGGCAGGACTTGCCCTTGGTGAAGCCATGCTGTCTGTCTCGAATCACCTCCCTGTCCTTCATGGGCCTTAGCATAGCTTCCAGGAGGATCTGTTCCATGATCTTCCCAGGCACAGAGGTGAGGCTGACAGGTCAGTAGTTCCCAGGTCCTCCTTTCTACCCTTTTTAAAAGTGGGTGCAATGTTTCCCCTTTTCCAGTCAGTGGGAACTTCACCTGACTGCCATGACTTTTCAAATATCATGGAGAGTGGCTTGGCAACTACATCAGCCAATTCCCTCAGGACTCTGGGATGCATCTCGTCAGGTCCCATAGACTTAGGTATGTTCAGGTTCCTCAGATGGTCATGAACCTGATCTTCTCTTACAGTGGGAGGGACTTTGCTCCCCCAGTCCTGGCCTTGCGGTCCATCCACTCAAGAGGTGTGGGAAGAGAGGTTGACAGTGAAGACTGAGGCAAAAAAAGTTGTTGAGTACCTCAGCCTTCTCCTCATCCGTTGTTACCAGTTTGCCAGCCGTGTTCGTCAGGGGGTTACACTTTCTTTGACCTTTCTTTTCTGGCAGACATACCTGTAGAAGCCCTTCTTATTATTCTTTGCATCCCTTGCCAAGTTCAGCTCCATCAGCACCTTGGCCTTCCTGACCCCATCCCTACAGAACCGGGCAGTGTCCCTATACTCTTCCCAAGATACCTGTCCCTGCTTCCACTGCCTGTGCATTTCCTTCTTGCCCTAGTTTGTCCAGCAGATCTTGACTCAGCCATGCTGGTCTCTTGCCTTCCTTGCCTGATTTCTTACACCTGGGGATCGAGAGCTCTTGCGCTCTATGGAAAGCGTCCTTAAAGATCTGCCAGCTCTGTTCTGCTCCCTTGTCCCTGAGGGCAGTTTCCCAGGGGGTCCTATTGACTAATTCCTTGAACAGCTGGAATTTTGCTTTCCTAAAATTCAGGGTCCTGACTTTACTCTTCTCCTGACCCATATCCCTCAGGACTGCAAACTCCACCAGTGCATGATCACTGCAGCCGAGGCTGCCTCTAATCTTGACATCACTGATTAGCTCACTTGTGTCGGTGACAAACAGGTCCAGTATCACATCCCCTCTGGTAGGGCTGTCTATTACCTGGCTTAAGAAGTTATCCTCAATGCACTCCAGGAGTCTTCTGGATTGCCTACAGCCTGCCATGCTACTTTTCCAGCAGATGTTGGGGTGGTTGAAGTCCCCCAGCAGGACGGGAGCAATGGCAACTAGGTCATAGCTTTCTAGCAATACAGTGGCTTCCAATTCCTCCTGTTCATTGCCCACGCTGCATGCATTGGTGTAGAGTCACTTCAGCTGGGCTGTCAAATGTGTCACCTTCTTAGAGGAACACCCATTAATTCCTTTGAGGTATTTCACTGGTGTTTCCCTGTTGGCTCCTATTACCTCAGGAGCCCCTGGCTCATCTTCGTAAGACTTCAACCATGCTCCAGTGTAGCCAGCACGTCTCAGAGCAACAGGCTGAGGGCCCTCGCTAGCATCCCATCCCTCTAACCTTGGCGTGTCATCCCACAGCTTGTCACGGCCAAGCCTGATATTATCCCCCTCCCCCGCCTTCCTCTCCTTCTCTTGTGGTATTCCACATGTCTATGCAATAGCTCTTCCTATACACACATATATACCCCATATTTTTTTTTACTATGTCCTACCTACAGATATGCTCAAAATATACATCAACTTTATGATCAGTAGAGTTACAGAATAGGAGAAAACGAAAGATACCATTCAACCTATTGACTGAGAAAGAAGATGTCACCTTTTCCAAAAGAGCCCTTTCTGGTCTGTTTGTGTATGCCAAATTTAAAGGGCTAAAGGCCTCTGAATGCAAGCTGGAAAAATAGAAAAGTGTAGCCCCATGCCAGAAGAAGATAAGGGAGACTGTAAAATGTTAGACAAGAAAGAAATAAATTTTAGCTAGGAGTAGGTCACTCTTCTTTCATAGAGAAATGGCTATTATTAATTTTCTGCAGCTTACACTCCCTTCCCTCTCTACAGAGTATTTATCTCTCCAGGTTACTGTTGTATAATAGTAAATTCTTAAGGTTTGCTTTTCTATTAGGTCACACAGTGCCACATAGCTTTACGACATGTCCGAATAATTCAACATCTCCCAAAAAAAAGAAAAAAGGTCGTAGCAGCTATTTATATATGTGGCCCTCAAGGCTAACATAGGAAAACTTGGGCCTTTATTATTTTTTTCATTCATTTCTAAAATGTGGGTTTGCTGAGGTGTGAGCAGTGGAAGGTGTAAATTTTTAAACAGTGGCACTCTCAGCAGTTATGCAGACTTCTGTAAATACAGCTTGTCTCAGAGGACTGCAATATTTGAACAGTATTCTCCATTTGAACAGCACAGGAGACTTTTCTATTAATTTGTTGGGCTGAGGAGTGTTCAATACCTGCTCACACCTTCCATAGAAACCAAGAAACAAGCCTAGCATCAACCATCTATCACACTGTGGGTGATCCCTGGAGATGGAGTTATCTCTGAAATGAAAAAAATCTTATCTGGGTAGTATACCCCTTTGGCTTCTCCTCCCCATTCCTACCCCCTCTGCCCCCCAAGTCTATGAAGGAGAGGAAAGAGTTAAGAAGTATAAGAAGCTGAGCAAGACTGAGTGAATTGAAATCGACTATCTGAATACTATTACAGGATGGAAACCAACAAGCATTTTTAGTACTTCAGTGCTTTAGGGATTCAAAGTCCTGTTGAATGCATTCCTGAGCTGATCCTCCTGCTACTTTAGGTAGGGAGTGGGGCACAACTTGGTCTGAACAACTCATATGTGAAAATCACCTTGAAAATACTGTATGGGTTACACTTTTCAGTGAGTACAGAAGTATATGATACTAGCATTCTCCACATCTTAGAGAGGGCATGAGTTTAATTTATGGGCAATGCCTCTGATGTAAACTCCGAGTGCTCAATGTATCCCTGGCACTCTGAGTCAGCAGCAAGAAGTGGAAAGTTCATGTAGATAGACAAGTTTCTTTTGGCTGCAAATGTAAGGAAGCACTGTTTATTCCACCATGTGCTGTTGCAGTTCCAGTTGTCTTTTTATAGCAGAATATACATGCTAAAAGCTGTAATAATGTTCTACAGAAGAAAAAACAAATAAAGAGGAAAAGAAGGGCTGTGATGTGATAAGGACAGGGAAGGGATACAGTAAATCTAATAAGTCTCAATGCTAAGTGAATGGCTGGTTGCAATTTTTAATTGCAATTGTGATGCTGCCTACATGCAGTGGGAAATGAGGTAAGTCAGTAGAAATGGAAATCATCGTAACTGAAGTTGGCACTGAATTCAACAAGATAAATAAAGTTGTCTTGGGGATGGATAATTCTGAAAAAAATGACAGTTTAAGTCATGGATCTGGTGGTGAGGATTTGGGAGATCGGTACAACTAGAAAGGTAAAGGTAGAGGTAGAGTTGGAGGGGTCAGGAGAAAAATATTGTACTGGCAGTAAGTGAATACCTATTACAATTGCTGAATAGGTGACTTGGACTCATTTGGACACCTGGAAGCTTTGTAGAAAAAATGAGAAAAMCATGAAATGGGATAATAAGGAACAGGTTTACAAAAAGCAGATGAGGCTAGACTGAAATGACATCTTTCTTTCATAAGATAATTGGTTTTTGGAACAGAGAGATCTTAGAAGATCTAATCGATCTGGATGATTACATAGCTCACCTTTTAATAAAGCACACAATAATTCCACATGGAGATTTGTTAGGAGAAACTGAGATAAATATAAAAACCTTAAAGTGAGTACAGCTAACAGGAAGAAAAGAAATGGATAATGCTGAACTGAGAAGTCTTAAGCTAAGTGTTAGGAGTGAAAGCATTAAAGAGTCATTTTCAAGATGAAAGTCATTTGATGTTGTGATTAATAAACTTCACCCAAAAAGTAGAAGTGTTCTAATGAAATGTGTTGATTATTTGAAAATGACAGGTACTGTTAATATGGAGTAGTAAAATGATGTTACTCAGAGAGTTAGTTGGCATTAGGATTAATACAATGTAAATAGAATAGCACATAAAATTATAAAGTACAAAGGACTTTAATTATTAGGGACTAATAAATGAAATCAAACAAGGCCCTTGTAATAAACCTAGAGCTTATCAATGGGGTGCCGATAGGAAGGAAGTGTATCTGAATGCATTCATCAATCACAGGATAATTTGTGTGCTACCATTGTAATGTGACAGTGAAAAACGCCAGTAAAAAACTGGGATGTGTCAGGGGAGACATTTCCAGTGGAGGGAGGGAGAATATTAATGCCACTGTAGCAGGCTTGGATGAGACCTCATCTGGAATATTGTGTTCAATTCCTCATTCATAGTCAGGAGAGATGAATTTGAAAAAGTGCAAGAGACGGGCTCTTATGATTCTCAGGGGAAGGAAGAGTCTATTTCATGAAAGGACGCTGAAAGAGCTTAGAATTTTAGCAGAACAAAAGCAGAGAAGGGATAAGATTGCTGTCTTTAAATACATCAGGATGGTAAAGCCAGAGACAGGAAGGAACTGTTTAAGCTAAAGAATAKTGTTGGCTCAGGAACAAGTGGGAACAAACTGTCCAGGAATAAATTTAGGCTGGAAAGGAAATAAGGGAAAAATACTCTGGTTTTCAGGAAAACGATTTTAGGAAATTGATTATATTATATTATCTTATATTATAGCATATTACATTATATGGTCACTTACTATAAGGATGTCATAGGAATTCTGTTCCAGTTCTCTGTTCATCTGTTATTTTCTGTGAATGTGTAAATGCCTGCATGTATAAATATTTAACTTGCAGTAAAACTGTAGCTCACTTGGGATTATTTAAACACTGATGCAAAAGGCAGGCCAACTCTATGTATTTACACAATAGTTAGAGTCCAGGATTTTGATGAGTAAATATGAAATGAGGTAAATTGTGCTTTAGGAAAAATATGTATATGCATCATATTTATAATATTTAGATAAAGTTGCAGGTGGAGCAGTTCACTTTCTGTTCCCATGCTCAAGCCAATTTTGTTGGCTTAGCCAAAGCACATAAAAAGAGATTAAAACTGACAAAAAGTGAGGCTAGAAATACACCTCTGTAGTTCCATAATTTGGTTTTTGTTCTATGAAGGAAAGAAAAAAACTCTCTGTCTCTAACCTGTTGTCTTTTTTTTTTTTTTTTTTTTTTTTTTTTTTTTCTGCTAGGAGAAAGTTTTTCTGAGAAAATGGATTTGATTTGGTACAGGAGTCTGTTATTCCAGTCTAGAAATGATACAACCTACATAGAAGATAGTGTGGGAGAGCACACGGTCAGTTTTTGGGAGAAAAGGCTAAAAGAATTGTGTGATGGTATTGAGTGCTCTCAAAAGAATATCCAGAGTATGGCATTGAAATAGGAAGAGTGTGAGTTATAGGGACCTTAATGGCAAAGGGGAAAGCTTAGTAGATAGATAGAGCAGAAAACTAACTGATAGAGGAAAAACATGTGCAGAGCCTTCAGAGGCTCAGAAGCTGGTCTTCTATATCCTGTTCGGAAAGGACTGAGGTGGGGGTGAAGTGTTGAGGGAAGTTTTTCATGTTTCCAGTGAAAAAACAGTGAAGTTCATAGGAATATGTGTTCAGAGATGGGTCAGTTCTTGGTGTTCTGCGACATCACAGGGGTTGGATTTTTGAGAAAATGTTCCAGAAAGGTTGGCTGAGTTTGCCATCCCCTTTAAGGTAAAATTTTTCTGTGATGCTGTAGCTGCTTATACACTATACTGTTCCTTGGACATGTGTGTTACATGGAAAGAGCATCCTCAGGAGGCTTCAGCATCAAACAGTTGCACAGTCTACCACCTGGTGAGCTGACCCACTTTTTCTGAGTGCTGTTGCTCAGAAACACAGCAGAAATGCAGGTCAGTGTTTGTGTTCTTCTTCCTCTGCCCTTGAATTACCTTCTGGTCTCCTACTGTTTATTCGTGTCTCCTTTCCTCTCTGTTTTGCTATAGTCAAACTTTATATTAATTTGTCCTTTCAAAATGATCATACCTCAGTTTACAATACATTTTTAACAAGAACAGTTTACTTTGCCACTAGTTTTCAATATCATTAGCTTTTACCACTTATAGTATAATACTTAAGTCCTTGTTTCTGTAAAATGCAGCTGAAATTTACCATTTTTTGAGAAGTGTCATTTTTCTGGGTATTTTGTTACAACATTGTTTATGATTGCTCTCAGGCTGCCAGAATTACTATCAGTAGTGGATGGAAAAGCTACAACTATGGCTCTTAGGAAAAAAGTGTTAGGACAGACCATGGTGTCTTATTCTTTCCAAGTGAAATTCAGGCCTATTCACCATTTGCTGAAAAACTTCTTGCATGGATATGAATAGAGACACTTTCTATGTAC
This sequence comes from Phoebastria nigripes, assembly GCA_035582835.1. NCBI lineage: Eukaryota > Metazoa > Chordata > Aves > Procellariiformes > Diomedeidae > Phoebastria > Phoebastria nigripes. The sequence goes on along the minus strand of JAYKAV010000600.1, from coordinate 39,359 downwards.
GTTCTTTGACAATCAGATGTGAACATCTCAAAGAGTTCCCCAACCAAGCCTTAGTTTTACCTTTTCTGTTTATTGGATTTGAAAATGGATGTCAGTGAGAAGAAGGGATGGGAAGTGTCTGGCCCCTTCAGTACAGATTCACCCAGGATTTTCACCATGTGCCAGCCTGCTCATGATTCATGCTATCATGATCATTTTGTCCCAGTGATTTGTCCTGGTTTTGGCTGGGATAGAGTTAATTTTCTTCCTAGTAGCTGGTATAGTGCTGTGTTTTGGATTTAGTATGAGAATAATGTTGATAACACCCTGATGTTTTAGTTGTTACTAAGTAGTGCTTACACTAGTCAAGGACTTTTCAGCTTCTTATGCCCTGCCAATGAGAAGCTGGGAGGGGACACAGCCAGGACAGTTGACCCAAACTGACCAAATGGGTATTCCATACCATATGATGTCATGCTTAGTATATAAACTGGGGGGAGTTGGCCGGAAGGCAGTGATCGCTGCTCGGGGACTGGCTGGGCGTCAGTCAGCGGGTGGTGAGAAGTTGCAGCATTTGTTTTTCCTGGGTTTGTTCCTCTCTCTCTCTCTCTCTCRTTGTTTTCCACTTCATTACAATTTATTATTATTGTTGTTGTTGTTATTATTTTATTTCAAGTATTAAACTGTTCTTATCTCAACCCACGGATTTTCTTACTTTTGCCCTTCTGATTCTCTCCCCCATCCCACCGGGGGGGAACGGTGAGCAAGTGGCTGTGTGGTGCTCAGTTGCCTTCTGGGGTTAAACCACAACAGATTTTATTGAGGGTCCAGGATGGAATTCTATCAGTATGACACAAGTCTTATTTTGCAAGTTTGATTAAGAATTGCATGCTAAAAAAAATATTTTGGGTTTAGCTGTATGGTTTTGTCTTGTTTGCTTTTAACATGTCTTACAGGGTGTGTTCAACACCATTGGTCTTGTATTCCTTTCTTCCTAAGAAAACTCATGAGTGCAAAATGAAAATAATCCTCAAACTACAACTTGAATTTGAACCAATGTGGTAGTTTTCTTATATGAATCTGCCAATAGTTTATATTAACAGTAGGAAAGCTGTGACCTTCAATGAGATGGCAATTGAGAAATTTCTAAGAAGTGCCCTTTCAGTACTCAATTGACTAAATATTTCGCTGCTGCTGAGCTACAAAGCTGATCTACTGTTATGGGTGTACTGTAGGGACCAAGTGCAGAGTGGTAGGCACCACTTGTCAAATGATTTTGAAACTGAAATAAGGTGGTTTATTTTTGGAATTGCAAGTCTCTCTCTGCTTTCTTTTCCTCATGAGCAAAGAAATCTTTCAGGCATGGGTGGCAGGGAGATCATGATTGTTCTCTGACATTGGTTTAATTTGAATCTCTGAATGGAGAGGTGAGAACCTGTGTTATACAGGAAATCTGTCTAGGTGATCTACTCCTCTCTGTGGCAACTAATGTGCATGGAGGTAAGAAACTCTCCCCATGTCTCATTGCCTACTCAGATTCTTCAGAGCACGATGTCAATTCTTTCTCATCCAGTATTCTCTCATCCAAGTTTTTTCTTAGTGTTATTTTGGTTTTAAATACAAAGACATGAGCAGAGCAGGGGAAATTGTCATGGCAGTAGCTGAATGCAATATGAAAATAACTCAAGACATTGTACTGGAGCAATGTATTTATAGACCAGATATTTGTCTCTTTTCATAAAATCTTTTATTTATTCTCTGCAATGTCCTAACCATTATAATATAGAAAAAAAATACAGTAATTTTGAATCTGGATAAGTTCTAATTTAATCACAGATATTCTCCTTGATTTTCTGTTCTTTTCTTAATTAATTCCTACAAAGAGTAGTTAATATGCATTTGTACAACATGTGAGAGGCCTATTACCTTGATAAAATTAATCAGTTTTAAATTAACCTGAATGTAGAATTCCACATGGGAAAATTAATATACTGTTAATGTCTCTGAAAGTTGTAAAGCACTCAGAAAAACAAAAAATCACATGAAACATCATGTTGGTTCAAGACGTTTTATTTTCCCTTCTGGTTTATGAGCCAAAGCTCCCATTGCTGTATTTGTTTTAAGGCCTGTTCCTGGGCTTTGTCTAAAGCTGCTCAAAGCTATAGGACAATGCTTGTGGAAAGACTCTTTTTGGCACTGATTTGTTAGAAAACCTGCTTTGTGTAGAGAAATGGGAAGCTGTATTCTCCTTTGAACAGCACACCTGACCAGTTCTTTGGTTCTGTGAGTAGAGGAAACCAAATAAACTTCTACATGTTCAATTTTTACCATAGTACTTTCATCAAATTAACTACTGCCCAAGGTGGGATTCGTTTCTGCTGCTTCTTGATTTCTACATATTAGATGTTCAGAAAGCATCTGAACTAGGCAACCTTTGCTCCCTTATAGTACTGGAGAGAAACAGGCACTTAAAGGACAGTTCATGTGACGTAATTTAGTTGTTCACTTTTGGGTGAGGTGAATCAGAATATACATTTCATTAGTCATACTAATTCCTAAAGAGACTGCATCTCCTTTAGGTAATTGTACATGCCTATCTGTTTCCTCTGCAAATGACTTTTTAGAATAATTAATAAGAGACGGGGAAAGGAAAGGACTGAGTGTTTACTTGCAAAGAATCAGGTACCTCTTGTCAGCAATCTCTGAGGCGTCAAAACCATACTGTGATACCTCAGTAGTTGCTTCTACTCTTACCAGTTAAGACTACTGAAATGATGTTCAGCCAGCAGAACATCTGGGCACCAGTGGAAGTCATCTGGAGAGAGTAATGGGAACTGCACATAGGAGCACACAAAGGAGAAGTGTTCCCCTGCATTGGTGGCATAATTACAGACACCAGTCACCCACCCACCACCAGCTACAGAGCGCTTCCCAGTGCCCAGTGCTCACAAGAAGTAAGCCAAAAGCTACATGAATTATTAGAAATCATAATGTGACATTAGAAGAAAACAAGGGAATCAAAGGGTACCACCACTGTTCTGCCTATAACAAGTAATTTAGTAGGTAAAGATTCCCAGATGATTTTAGAGATGGGGCCATGCCTCATGCTAAAAAGAAAGGTTAGAAAGAGAGTACCTGCCACATCCTTGCCCCCAGTATCCCTCCCTATGTGACCCAGGGAAACTTTCCTTCTCAACCCCAAATCTGATGATCAGTTTAATCCCCAGCATGCAAGCAAAAACAAGGCACACCACAGAAGCAGGCTAGAGGTGTTTCAGTACCACTGGTGATTTAAACTTTACAAGCAGTGGAAAGTGCATGAAATAAGCCAGAGAGCAAACCCATTACACCTGCAGTGTCTCTTTCATTCATTTTTACCTTGAACTGGTTCACTATTCTTTAGAAATGGTGCTCTTGAACTTAACCTTACAAAGTCTGTGCCCCAAAGTTCATCAGAACATACTAAATTTCTGTCTCTGAATCTTTTATTCTGCTTTTATTCTGTGGATTAGGACAGCACTGGCTGAATTCAGGAAATCATGAGAATCAGTCACTGAATGTCTTAGTCACCACTGTCTTGAATATACTGTACTGAGTCTGTTAACAGTTCTCCTGTATAACTCCTTGGTGTCCAGAAATGTTTCCCTGAGATAGTGCTGCTGACCACATGTTGTCTCTTCAGTGCTAGGGGCAGGCTGCATGTACCACAGAGGCAGCAATACCCATCAGGTACTATTCAGGGTAGGGAAAAGCATGTTACAGTTCTCACAACAATTTACTGGGGAACATTTCTCTGTTCTTGGTAGTCCTGAGCCTTTATCTTCTGTACAAAAAGCAGGAACTTGCCAAGGAGGTAAAAAATACCACTGATGCTGAGATGAAACTTCTCATAAATAAATAAAATAATTTTTTTTTTTTTTAGTTTTTACACTATCTATACATTGTGTTATTTTAACTGGGGTCATATCTTTTGTGATTTTCAAATAGTTAATTTAGAGGTTAAAATAATTACTATTTCTCATCTAATTTATGCTATCATTGTATTCCATCCATGGTTCCTGGGTGTTTCATATATACTCTCAGCACAGAAAGTACAAATGTGGTGTGTCAGCATCCTTTGAAAGGGCACCCAGGTGAGACTGGTGAACTGACATAACAGTTCTCAGATAACAGAAAGGAATGGTTTCTTCCCCTCCACCATCCATCCCTGCTCCATCTATGTACTCACTCCTTGGGAGTATCTGGGTAGTCTTGCTCATGTTTTCCTCAGTGAGAAAAGGCAACTCACCAATCCAGCAGAAATCTCTCTCTTGGTTTCCTTTTTCTGCTCGATTAAGGGATGGAATGTACTCACTGAGGGGCAGGATGAGCACCAGAGCTGGCTCAGAGGAGTGGCTTTTCAGAGGCAGCAAGCTATTAGACTGGTTCAATCTGTCTTGTCTGACTGCACCCTGCATCAGACCAAGCACCACATGGTAAAACACACTTCTGCACTGTGAAAAAACTAAGTTAAACCTTTTCTATGGGATTTCTTTACCTCAGTTAATCTTTGCTCCTGTGACGCTGGCAAAGAGCTCTGCGTGATCTATAGCTGAGCCTCTGACTTTCTTTTTCCACAGTCCAATTGTGATGCTGCAGAACAAGAAATAACTCTTGCAGATTTTCAACTCTGGCAATATTTACAATGTGGATTGGTTATGCTGCTGCTTTTAGCTCTTCATGCCTCTTATATTTGGGCCAAAATTTTGAAATGCAGCATAAATTTTGGGGTCCCAAACTGGCATGTCTGGCACTCAGAGAGGTAGAATGCCCATTTTTTGAAGGTATTAGTAGATACACGTATCTTCTCTAGCCAGACTGGGGTGGGGGAAGCAGGTCAGAAAGGAATAAGAAGGGTGAGGGAAGCATGACTGCATTTAATTTGTGTGCAGGTGAGCTTGAAGTCAAAGAAACCTGCAGGAGGCCACTGTTGCTGAAAATTTGATCTTGGGCTTATCGAAGTGGTTTATCAAAATAAGATGACAAAAGTGAAAGCGTTTCTCTAAAGTATTCTCACGCTCAATAAAATCTACAGCAGTAATTTCAGTGTTGAAAGAAACATAGAATCATAGAATCATAGAATTGTTTAGGTTGGAAAATACCTTTAAGATCACCGAGTCCAACCATTAACCTAACACTGCCAAGTCCACCACTAAACCATGTCCCTAAGCACCACATCTACACGTCTTTTAAATACCTCCAGGGATGGTGACTCAACCACTTCCCCGGGCAGCCTGTTCCAATACTTGACAACCCTTTCGGTGAAGACATTTTTCCTAATATCCAATCTAAACCTCCCCTGGTGCAACTTGAGGCCATTTCTTCTCGTCCTATCGCTTGTTACTTGGGAGAAGAGACGGACACCCATCTCGCTACAACCTCCTTTCAGGTAGTTGTAGAGAGTGATAAGGTCTCCCCTCAACCTCCTCTTCTCCAGGCTAAACAGTCCCAGTTCCCTCAGCCGCTCCTCAGAAGACTTGTTCTCCAGACCCTTCACCAGCTTCATTGCCCTCCTCTGGACACGCTCCAGCACCTCAATGTCCTTCTTGTAGTGAGGGGCCCAAAACCGAACACAGTATTCGAGG
>JAYKAV010000600.1:10584-31396 GCA_035582835.1 Phoebastria nigripes | reverse complement strand
CTACCTCCACTGAGACAGCAGACCGAAGGACCTCACTAGCACACCATCCCTCAAACATTGGCGTGCCGCCCCCAGGCTTATCTCTAGCAAGCCTGATTTTATCCCTTTCCCCCTCCAAATCTAGTTTAAAGCTCTTTCAATGAGCCCTGCTAACTCCTGTGCAAAGATCTTTTTCCTGCTTTGAGACAGGTGTACCCCCATCTGTCATCAGCAGGCCTGGCATCGTAAAAGAATAAGGGATATTTTGTGCTTGGAAAGGTGCTTGCTGCAACTAGCTGTAGTAAGAGATAGCAGACATGGGAACATATTATATATACATAAAACAATTGCTGAGTGACTATGAGAGAGAAGGTCACAAAGACTAGGGAAGGATTAGAATCTGATAAGTTAATTTACAGTCTGGAAACCTTACCAAACACAAATTAGAAATGGTGATTACCCCTATGAAACTAGTTTGCAGGCTGCCAAAGATAGTGACTGTTAATGACTGGCTCTAATCTGATGGACATATTTACTCAGAAGAATATTACTGAGATCTACCAATTTGAGAACTGTGTCAACTCAGAAAAACTCTCACCGAGCTGTGAGATGGCCAAAAAAGCAATTCAGAGAATGAAAGCTCTGCTAAATGAACAATCATAGTCAATATACAATATTGTGGCAGTATAGAAATGTATAATTATATGGATAGACTTTCCCAGAATAGATGATTTATAGTAATTAATTTAAACATATAGTTGATGTTTGACCTTACTGAGAAGAATAATGGAATACTCATAGCTGGTATTTCAATGATAGTTACTGAAAGGAAGGCTTCTACACCTGAAAGTAGTCATAGCAGCAATAGCTGGCTTGAGTTTCAGAGCACTGTTGGATTCAAATGACTTGACATGTTCTTCTCCTCTCTGTTTCATTGCTTTCTTTCCATGGTATCCATGAGGTAACTCTGAACAAGCATTTAAAAAGTAAAACAGTTGGATTGCATTTTGAAACTATGTAGTTTACAGAATTTACAAAAAGGCAACAAAATAAATACATTTTTGCTTTGGAAAGTTTCTTAAAAAATAAAACATACATAATTGATAATTGTGTGCTTTGCTGGAGGGACGATTCTGAAAAACAGAAACTGAGAAGTTTTGCTTTCCCTGTCTTTAATTTCTTGAAGAACCTCAATAAAGACCTTTTGCTACTTACTAACAAATATAATGGTAGTGTCACAAGGTGTGCAACACTAACTAATGTTACAAAGTATGCAGCCAGCAACTTCAAAGGCCAAGGTTGTAGGAAACACATCAAAGCAATCATATCCTTAAAACTGTTTGTGGCAGGTGCACCCGCCCTAGTGCATCAGGTCTGCTGCATCCTTCCTTTCAAACCTTTACGGTGGTGAGTGCCGACCATCACGTACACACTTTTCGTCAGTAATTATGGTCACGTATACACCTCGGGCAAGGAGTAAGAAAGTTAAGGCCCTCAGCCAATTAGAGTTGACCACAGGTCAGATTTGACTAGGGTATAAATGGAGCCCTGCTGGAGGGCAAGTTGAGTTGGTCCTCCTCRGAGCAGCGGGTCTGCAGTTGGGAACTCTCCCCTTGGATCAGGATGCTGCCCAAGGAAACTCCTTGATGTTGAGAGCCCTCATCTAATATAGGTGAGTGACTGTGCACATTTTGGATCCTCATTTCTAAAGCTGGCTGTGCAATATTAATTCCTCGTACACCATCCTGAACCTGTGGTTTACTGATGTTGTCGGAGTGTTGAACGATTTTGATGAGCCTCATATCTAGTTAGTTTTCTGCTAAACAATTTTGGTTTAAATAAAGTTTATTTTTGAATCTATCACCTGCCTAATTTGATTTTGTGAGCCTCCGTGACACTGTTCTAACCAAGTCATAAAAGTTTCTTTCTATAATTTTTGGAAAATCAAGTCATTCTATCCTTAGAGAGTATGGAAGATGCTGCGTTCACAGCTTTGATTTTCTAACATATGTAAGTTAGATATACTTAGTTTTAAAATTTTAAGCCTAAAATGTGAATGACACCAGATCTTACTCAAGTGGTGGTCTCTCACCCCAACAGCCTTCCCAGTTTCTTGCATCTGAGGGATATCCAATGCACCATATATCTGCCTATGGAATAAAGACTGAATCATTGTAGTCCTTGGGGTTATAACCCATAACTGTGTCAGGAGTATAGAAATTCCAAAAATAACTCTAGGAAGCTGAAAAGTAGGATTATTTATACTAGTTGTTTTCAAACTGGTCATGGACTACATTTGGTGTTCAAGACACCGGAAGGTGGTAGACCAGCAATAAGGGCAAGGTGAGATGGACTCCTGCTCCAGGAGAAGGTTGGCAGCAGATAGATATTATAGCTCATTGCACCTCTCCTCACCAACCAGCGAACAACTCAGATCCTTCCTGTGTCTTCAGAGACTTTGACCCCAGTTGCTAGCTTGAACTTTCATGCTGAAGAGGCTGCTTCCTTTCATTTCAGAGATGTACTTTTCTCTGCACTTTGAAACTTCCCACAAATTTGGAAGTATTTGAAACTTCCCCAGCCTTGGGGGCCAGAGATCCACCAGCAGCACTGGCACAATTTCATATTCCTAGCTGCAGTCCCTAAGCCCCTAGCCCCTCTGACCTCTCTGGTGTGCTTACTAACAGTGAGCAGCCTGGAAGGAGAAACATTTAGAGGTCTAAAATAGGTCAGATCAACCTGTCCTTAAAATGTGTCTATTTTTTTACCTTTTTCTCCTTTCCCTTCTTTATTCATCTTGGAGTGACTCACTCTAACATCTACATTATGGGTATGTAAATATAGGAGAGACAAATCTCATCTCTTCTTTAAAAACGATTCTGGATTGTAGTTGACTTCAGTATAAGATAATGACAGAGAAGTAGTGGGGTGGTTCACATGGTTTGGTTTGGTTCAGGACAACCTAGCAATCGGCACCAAGTAGTGCAAATGTACCTTTAATACCTTTGCCATTTTTCAGAGGCAATTTTCCTTTTTTTAAAGGGAATGATAGAGTCCCTATAATGCCTAAATTTCACTTAGACCTTCAAATGGAATTCATTAAATTAAAAAAAAAAAACAAAAAAAAMCAAAAAAAMCCAAAAAAAACCCAAAAAACAAACAAACAATGAAACCTTTTATATTTAAAATGTAGTGATGATAAAAATCTTAGTTTCAGCAATAAATTTGATTCATAAATATATGTAAGATCCTACTTAGCATAAGACCGTTTGGGTACAGACATTAAAGATATCTCTTCTTTCAGATATTCTTTGCAGAATTTACATTTTCTAAATCTTAATCACATGATGTTATGCACTCAAAAATCATTAAAGGGCTCTGGATGTGTGTAAACTAAACTATTTATTTCTCTTGTAAGGACTGAATTAGTGATGAATCACATAGGAGATCTATGGTGCATCTACTTAAAAGACGTCAATATGGTAGAAATTTATTTGAGCAATGCTTTCCTGGTGTAAGAACAAAGATAGGACTTTCCCAGGAAGAGAAAACATAGGATCAGCCTTAATAACTTGAATAATAACTTAGCAAACCAGCACATGTCAAAAGACAAATTAGAATCAAAGAAATTTTATGAATTTCTTTAGAATTCAACATTTCAATTTCTTTAGTAGCTAAAACAACTGAGCTTTGATTTGAAGTTGTGAATAGCTTTTCTTTTCCTTCTTCAATATGTTTTTACAGGTGTTTTGTCTGCTTTTCTCTGCCAGTTGATTTTTAAAAAATATGAATTTTCAGTATTTTTATGTTTCTCCACTCTGTTTTCAGAGCTTATATTTGATAATTTCAGTATAGAGTTGTTTTGAAACTGAAGGCAGCAATAGCATTTTCTGCAATTTCAACATGACTAATATACAGATCACACTATGTAAGTTTGGAACATAATATTTCCATTATTTATATAATTGATGTATATGTTTCTTCAGTGGAATATGTATGACAAAAATCTAGGAAGATGTTTTTTAGGACCTGATTCTGCAAACATTTACACATTACATAAAATTATCTTTTTTTCATTTTTTTATATATAAAAAAGAAGAAGTTGAAACACTTATAAGAAACAAACGAGACCAGTCTTGAACTTGCTTACTGAAACCAGCATTTTCAGGCTTAAAACAAATCTTTTATATAAAGTGCTCAGCAACCACTTTTGATACCGAATGCACGTGCAACAATCAACACCTGCTCCTGCATCACTTCTAAGAGGCTGTATTTATCTCTGTTTCCAAAACAACAGTTAATCTTCATGTTTCCTGACACCTTTTTCTACTTTCCTTCTCCACATCTGAACTGTGTGAAAAATGGCAAAGCATTTTCATTGGTCACGAGTGGGAGGAAGCCTCCATTTTAAAGATCTTGGGCTACATAAAACAAGCAAATGACCATTGCTTATTCTATATGCATATGCCTGCCTTGGAAGTTCCAGCTTGTGTCTGGTCACACAAAGCTGCACTACTGAAATACACACCAGCCAGACGAAGTACTTTCTTGCAGTATTGTACAAATCCAGCCTATCGTGTTACGATGATCTCTAAAGCTATCTTAACCTCAGCTTCTTCCTGCCTTTTACTCTATTTCAAGCTGCATGCAGCCTTCCTTATTTATACACTCTACTCACTAGCCAAGTATATTTAAAAAAAAATTGCTACATTCCTTTTTGAGAAAGGCTTTGCTACCACTCTCGTGGATGAATGCATTTGTATAGAGAGCAAGAAGACAGGCAGCAGATGTGAAGGGAATCCACAACACCTGGTTCTCAGCCTTCCTTTCCCACTGTGCGTTTTCCTGCCTGGAGCAGGATCAATATCATCATATATTTCAACAACAGTGCATCAAGGTCCCTGGAAAAGCAGTGTTATGGATGATTAAATAACTGCAAAGTGAAATTCTCTTAGAAATATTTTCAATTGAGCTGGGATTAAAACAGTCATAATAACAGGAATTGTTCTGATCAAATAATTTAAAAGTTTAAGATTGTATTAAGACCGCATGAAATGCCCACTGGTAACTTCCTTATTCCCTCCCTCCAGTGTGTATAGCTGACTGATAAAAAACAGGACACGTCTATCTTAGAGCAGATGATTATGGAGATCTTAAAACTGCATGTAGGTATTCATTTAATTGTTCCAAAGAGTTAAGCCCACACTATTCACTAGGTATTGCCTATAAAACCAATTTGTATTCCAACTGGGAAAGCTCTGTCTGCTGTCTTTGTCAAGCACTGTGGATCCAAAGTAGTTAGACCCTAGAATTAGAGGAAAAAAATCTTCTGGGGAGTGAATTGCATACCTAGGTAGAAAGGGTGAGAATTATTTGATGCCGTGAAGTGATTTGTTTGTTTATTCTCTGTATTTATTAYGTAAAAAGAACTTCTGTAGGTTCTCTGAAGAGACTGCAGGGGGAAGTGGGGGGAGCTGAGGGATAACTATTTTGTATAGAGCTGAACTGAGGTGGTGATGGAAGATGAGGGCAGGCCTGACTGATTTACTGAGCTGACTGATGGGTGTAGAAGCTGGGCTAGGGTTGAAGCCCAGCACTTCAAGTGTTTTTCTCAATCAGCGCTGGCACAATGAGAGGTAAAAGAGGGAACTGGTGAGCTACAGAGAGAAGGAGTGATTTAATGAGAGAGTAGGTAACAAGGGGTAAGAGAGGAAGAATGTATTTTCCAGCACAGAAATATATTTTTCTGGAATAGATTTTGTTGATATAGAGAAAAACATCTACTCACCCACAAAGGACAGTGCTGTAGCTAAATCTCCATACTACCTCTTCTGGTTGATACTGTGTATTTAACAGGAATCATTTGAAAAAATTGCTTTGATGTTAGACTTCATTGCTTTGGTGGAAAGAACTRAAAAAAAACCCACAAACAAAAACACTCTACCATGGCTTCACATACTGGTGATTTTACATGGATTGTAAAATTACCTTTGAATTTTGATTTTTTTGAAATTTTTGAAATTTTTTATTACCTTTGAATCAGCAAATGCATCCTGTAGGTCAGTGGGTGTTATTTGTTTCAATGGTAGTCTCTGTGGATGACAAGTCAAATCATGTAAAGTTAGCTGCAGGAATGGAGAGCTTTTCAAAGTGCTAACTACATGCAAGTATTTCTTCTCTTTAGGGTTGCTTTTCATTTCTTTGACAATATAACCTGTGGTGGTTGTAGGGACCCACTACTGACCTCTTTCTTGGTGTTCATATTGCATTGCCAGCGTTTCCAGAGTACTGGAACAACTTGCACAGGGTCAAAACTAAGGCTTTTAGAAGGTCTATGTTTTGCATTCCTTCTGTGATGAAATATGCATAGATACCCTGTCATTAAACTTCAAACGAACTGCTGTTTAAAATATTAAACACAGAAACTAAGATGAAGTTTATACGACTTTGTAATTTGCATTGACATTTAACCTAATTTACAATGACTGCTGCTTAGTCCAGGTGGATACTAAACTGCAGCTGTTCTTTAAACATTAGTCTGTGTACCCTGCAGATTCAGTTCTAATTTGTTTAATTTCCTTTCAAAGCACTAGCTCCTCTGTTTAAAAAAAAAAAAAAAAAAAAAAAAAATCATTTGCTACAGTTAACCAGGCAGTTAACTAAGAAGTTACATGGAATTATTCAGCTTTGTTTTTCATTTACTATGAAATGTTGCTGCAATAGAATATGTTGTTGTTATCTTTAATTGGCAGGTACAGTTTGCAGAATTATGTATTTCACGTATTTCTTGTAGTTTTGTGACATAAAAAATTATGATATTTGTCTCTTTAATCACAAATCTTCTACTTTTTCACTCACAGACAAAATCTTTCAGGGTATATCAGGACTTTTTCTGTCAAAGATATCTTGGCTGTTTCCTAAGATAAATCTTTATTTTCATTCTTTCTTTCATTTTTCTTCCAGACTGCTCAGGTCCCTCCTGTTATCAAAATACCATAGAAAGGCATAGTAAGATTTCAATGCAAAACTCAGTGAGCTTGTGGAAGAACTGCCTTTGATTTCAGTGGACTTTGGATCACTCTAGGAGAAAGACAGTTAGACCTTAGAAAGATATTCATTATTTCAGTTTGGTTGTCAAACAAATTTTATGTCAAGATTCTTCATTTTTCCTTTTATTAGAATACTCTCTTGTTTTGACACTTTTCATTCCTTTCCAACCATCTGTTCCAAGAATATCAGCAAACAACATGGCTTAACAGAACAAATTAATATTTGACACTGTATACTCTAGAAACTTTCATCATCCAACAAGACTACTTAAATTGCACTTAAGATATGTATGTGAGAGATGATACACTGAACATATGGTAAAGTTTTAACTCTGGTATTACCTTACCCTGAAGAATTCCTTCTGATAATATTTTAATGCACTGAAAATGGGAAAGAAGCGATGTCCTATCCAAGTAGATGCTTGTCAGCAACTAACCCATGTAAGATTTCAACCCTTCACTTAGAAAAGTACTCTATAAAAAGGACCAGATCCTCAAATGGCTTAAAAATTTTCTCCTTCAGTAAAAAATCCAATAGTATAAAAAACTATATACAATTTCTCCCCTCTCTGTTACATGCAGACACATGTGCTGTGTACATGTCTGTATAAACATAAATTCAGACATAATAATAATATGTTAGGATTACAGTAGTCAAGTTTACTGGTATATAGTCAAGTTCAAGTGATACATGCACACAGAATAATGAATGTGAGCCATTTATATTGCTCAAGAAGAAGATGGGTAGAACAGCCAAGATGCTGGTGGAAAGTGCTGACATCATCTTCCTCACCTGCATTCTTTAAAGCCAGCAGGAGTTATGTTCCCTGTGGAAGTGTACATGCAGGGAAACTCCTAAGTCCTCCCCACCTTTCAACTTTTACTTACACTAAAGAAAACACAAATGCACCGCTGTAAAAGCATATCAATTGTACATGAAAACAACTCATGGAGCAGTATTTTCTTTCATCATCTTTTTCTTATAAAAGCACATGGCCACAGTTTTAGATCCGGCTTTCAAATTTGACTGCTAATGTTCAGTTCCCCAGTTTGAGACATCCAAATCCAGTTTCTAAAATGATGTCTTACCTTCATAGCAAGGAAATGTATGTGGCTAAGGTGGAAGCAAGGACAGGAAAAGGAGTACACTTTTTAAGAAACTTCTCAGGTTTTTTGTCTGATGACTGCAGCTGTTCCTGTGATAGTTCTTTTTAATTATGCATTACTAGTAATAGTGGTCCCAAAAATTTCTGAGGAAGGAAATTTATATGAAACCAGTGATATACTTCGGACAATACCTTAGCCTTGTGTGGTGACAGCCTCTGGCAGTTTGGTTTTTTTCATGTACAAAGGTGCTTCAGTAGCATAGTTCTTAAAATATCCAAAAGTAGAATTAACTAAATATGGGGTAGACACTGAAGATAATTAGGAAGAGGAAAACAAATGATTAAGAAGAGATATTGTTTGGATAAAGACAATTTTGTGTCCCAGTGTTTTTTCAAAGATTGAATATTAAAGGCCATTATTTTAAATGACTGACAGATAAAGAATTCATGTATTTGATTCTGAGACTGATTAGAAGCACAGTAAGACTGTTCTCTTCTTTTACATCAGTGGAAAAAGGGTTAATGATATATCCTTGATACTTAAAAAAAAGGAAAAATCCAAGATCTTGAGTTTATAAAAAAGAAACAGGCAGAAGTTGCCTTGTTTGGGTAGCTTATTTCAGAGTCAGTGTTTCTAATAACTGTTGTAAGGATGGAAGTCATGATACATAGAGAGGAGAGATATAGAAATAAAGTTAAATGGATGGTTCTGCAGTTGTGCTGAATAAGATGCTATTACTAATAATTTTAAAGTCAATCCTTCAGGATAGTAGTGCCCAATGGCATCATAATCTGTTGACTTTTTTGTTCAAATATTAATTTTTATGAGGAACAAACCAGGTCTTTCAGTCATCTTGTATTAGGAATACAAGCAATTAACAGTATGAACAATTAACATTACATCCTATCATAAATTGAGAAATAAGTTGAGATGAGGTTATGCAAAGCAGGCTCACATATCACACAATCATAGAACGGCTGAGATAAGAAGGCACCTCTGGAGATCATCTAGTCTAGTCCCTGCTCAAAGCAGGGTCATCTCGAGCAGGTTTCTCAGGGTCATATCCAGTTGTGTTTTGATTATCACCTAGGACAGAGATGCCACAAGCTCTTGGGGCAGCCTGACCTGAGTATTCAACCACCCTCACAGTAAAAAATTTTTTCTTATATTTAAATGAAATTTACTATACAGCAATCTGTGAATGTAATTTTGGTTTGGAGTCCTCACAATGAGAGGGAAAAAACTTATTGCTTGCAAAAGAACAAGCCCTCCTTTTTGAGGGGAACAGGGTCTCTGGAGCACAGGGTCTGAGCAAGCACTGAAGTACCATGGCTGGTTTGCCCCTGTTTTACTATGGGATGTAAAAATCTAAAGAAAGGGGTTGAACTCTCCACTGTTACTTGGGAACATAACCAGTTCTTGTAAAATAGAAAGGTCTTTCTTAAAGAAGAGTGCAAAGAAGACTCCCAAAAGAATCAGTTCACTCCGTGGGTGAAGCAGCTTGAAGCACCAATGAGTATGGTCGTTTTTAACAGAAGTAACTTCAGCTGCAGTGAGCAAATGAAATATGGAATTCATAATGATATGGCATAATGCCACAAATTAAACTGTATTCAGAGAGTTGATTTTCAGGCTGTGGCTTGCTTTCTTGAGCAATGAATTTGGTTTCTGAGATTCAGGTAGCTCACCTCATCCAAAACATCGTGTGAAAAACCACTTCATTGACTTAATCCTGCAAATAATAAGAAGAATTGATATAGCAGTATGAGTGAACTCATCGCTTCATGGATAAGTATCTGAGAAAAGTTAATCTCAACACCACTTACCGTCTGAACAGATAATTAAGCGAGAAGGGGCTGGAAAGGGAATTAAAAGTTCAAGTGGGTAAAGCATTTAAAATCAACACATGTTCTACTTGTTTATTTATTTGAAAGTTTTCTGCTGTCCATTATTGCTCTAGGTATGTAGGAAGAAGTTTGGGATGTATAGATTGTTTTGAAAGAATACCGTTAAAAGGATTTTAGAGGAAGAGCTGGGGGCATTACATAAATCAGCAAGCACGTCATAAAGGCGAAATGGGTAAACAATTTCCACCAAAAGTTTCTTTCCAGAGAGAAAGGATTTTTTTCCCCACTTCTAGACAAGTGCAACTGAAATATGCCTGGATTTATATTCAAAGATTACTGAGTTTTTGTCTACAAAGAAAAAGCCCAAGTTTGGTACTTGGTTTTCAATAGAAAGTTGAATCGTTACAGTGTAAACATCATTGAAGAAGTATTTTTTCTTCTAGTCTCCTTTAAAATTAACCATAATAATGTCCTTCTTTTCTACCCAACTCTACTTACAGATGTAATGGGCAATACTAGAGATGAAACTGAAAGCAGGAGACAAGTGCATAGTCATAATGCTAATAGACTGAAGTTGTGGTGACCCTGCTGTAAGGAGAAGGATCTGGCATTGTAGTCTGGATCTAAGTTTTGCAAGCTTATTAAGAAAGGCATAGAAGTATGTGGGATGAGAAAAGTCTTAAAGGGAATATTTAAGCATAATCACCATTGACAAACTGGTATAAATTGGGAAAAAAAAAATCAAATGTGTTTAAGAGGAGCTGGATAAGGGCCTAGAGAGCAAATACTAAATGGAATAAAATGGCAAATGGTCCACTTCTGGAGGTAACTAAATGCTGTAAATGCAGGTTAGATTTTAGATGACAGACTAATAAATCTATGAAACACCATATACTTGAGATATTTTCACACTGTTAAATAACAAATCAACAGTTAGAAGTGCTTTTAGACATTTAAACAGCAAAGTGGATGCATAGTGCATTTTATGCACACATTGCAGAGGATTGTGAGTTATCTGAAATCTATCAAACTAAAACTGCTTGGGATGTTTGGTAGAATCATAGTCATTCATCTCCGTGGCCCTTCATGTAACCGGTAGGGATGACAGTAGCCATAAAGATGGGTCAACCTGCATTTAGGCACAGCTTAATAACCTTAGTCCAGGTTTCCTGCTGGACACGTACAGCCCGATTGGAAGTTCATTACTACAGTACACCCTTCGTTATACCTACTTCATTACACCTACTGTTTCTGTCCTGTGTATGCTAACACAACATAGAGCATTCCAACATGCTGCTATCTATCTATCTCATCTCTTAGTATACTGTTGACATTACCTAATAGGTAAAGATAAATAATTCAGCAAGTGGGTAATTAACCAATCAACTAGACAGTATGATAGATAGCTATGGAAATAGTTTAAGGTGTAAGGAATGTGGCAGTGGACATACAATGAAAAAGGTCATGTCAAAAGAAGCTGTCAGGCCCAGAAGCAAAGACAGATAACAGCAGAAAAGTAACAGGACAGGTCACTGGACAATAGTTTCTCCTAGGAGAGGAATCCTCATGGAAATAGTGCCTGTGAATATACCAGAATTTGCTACCATGTTCAGAATCATAGGCTAATTGAAGTGACATAGCTCCAAATCATCCTTAGCTTTTTTGTTTGGTTGGTTTTTTCCTAAAAATGGATTTTAAAAGCCCCAGATTAACTGGCAAAATTGCTTTAGTAAAAGGTGACACAAGATCTTCTTAAGAATTCACATGTAAACCTACAACAGTCTCCATTTATCTGAGGGGAACAATGACAAGGACCTGTACAGCCTTTTCTGCAAAGACAATTGCACAGTTCATCTGGGGAATATTGCACAAGATCCCTATCCAGGCAAAATTTTTAATTGTGCCAATAGTATGTTATGGCAGCCTGAGAGCAACAACTTGTTTCATAGCACAAGCAGCAATCAATTTTGTTGTTTTCAAAATACTTTTAATCTAGAAAGAGAGCTAGGATGAAGAAGAGGTCTTTGTATACATTAAAAATGGCAGCCTGAATGAAAGAACAACTTTCACACTGAAGCCCTTAAGTCCTGTTGGTACTTTAGAAGTTGAAGGTATGGTAAAAAGATTCATATATTCAGTTGCAGTTTCATTTGGATATGAATATGAATAACAGAAAATGCTCCTTTTTATTTTTATGCCATATGCATTTCCATTAGGGGTGTGAGGAAAATGTTTACTTTCAGTTTCTCCAGACAACTTGTCTTCTGCTACATGCAGACTACATGTGTAGACTGCCACAGCTAGTTGTTTATGATTGGTAATGAATGTTATTTTTAAAAGGAAGTAGAATTTGTGAATGAATTGTTTTCATTTATTGACTGATACAGAAGAGCTATAAATAATATTCCACACTATCCAGAGCAGGGTTACCAAATCCTATGAGATCCCTTGAAGACAAATACATCTTGTGAGAAAATTAAATAGTGGCCTACTCACACTACCTTTCAATATTTAACTTTCTGTGGCACAACTCCTTTTTTTCTTTTTTTTTTYTTTTCTTTTATTGTTTTAATTTCCAAAGATAGAGCAGGAAAGGAAAGTTTTAAAAGTTAAATGGAATGAGACAAAAAAATTTGTTGCTTTGACTGTCTCATTGGAAAAAGTTGGAAAGCAGGAAAATAAAATAAAAAAGAGTGGAAGTACATAGAAAAAAAAATAAACACCTCACTATCTTAATTTCTTTCTATTAGGAGGATATGTAAACCTTTTTTAAGCATAAGGTGTAAATAAATAGTTTTCACCCTCATATTCTCCACTTTTTTACTTCTCCTTATAAAAAAAAAAGTAAGGATGAACAAAGTAAAAATTTCAAATGGTATTCCTAGTTATATTTTCCTTTAAAAGATGAAAAAAAACCTGTCTCAAACTCCATTAAATAGTTTTATAAGGAAAGAAAAAAGAAAACACAAAAAGCTAATATTTTGATAAAGTCTCCTCTCCAAATAACCAGGAATAACAATACATATTCTGGAAAAAAACAGTTGACAGTCATGCTTATTGAAAAACAGTATTTGTAACACTTGATTTTTTTTTTTTTTTTCATTTACAACATAATTCAGGTTTTATTTTCATGTATTTTTTAAGAATAGTTAGCATTTTCTGGAAAAAAAACCCAGATATTATTTGTGAAGTTTACTTTTGCAAACAAAGCTGTCCTATTTGTTTTCTTCTTATAATGGAAAAGAAGTGCCACTACATGCATTCAGCTATTCTCACAGATGCAGTTCTCACTTTGGAACGTAAATGTTCCATGTGTGCTTTTGGGACTACCTGCTTTGGTATTTTGCTGAACTAAGACATAAATAAATGCTACTGACATCAGTAGATAAAGGAGAAGAATTAATAAAATCCATGTTTACCCATGTAATAAAGAAAGGGAAGGTTTCTGGGACTAAAGGTGAAATATTTATAAATTATAACTGGAAGGAAAAGCTGAAGTTTCTTATAAGAATAACAACATACTGATGCTGTATTTTGACCAAATAGTCATAGTGGTCTTTGTATGAATACACTGAAAATTTGGTGAGCTTGTAACTCACCAATTGGTGAGCTTGAAATTCAGCTTAGGACAATGTGGATAAATCCAACCATACACATTACAGATACATTTTAAAGACAAATACAAGAGTTACTTTCTCATTGTTCTGACTCTGATCCTTGCAAAGTCCACAAAGTACACTTTGCAGTACAAGAGAAGCTGTAGATATAGGGAACAAAGGGATTGCCAGTATGAAGAGGAGAGACGAGGACATTATTGTTCATATGCTGAAATATGGGTCTGGATTCCTRTATCTAGCTATTATGCTTGGCTTTTTTTGGCCTGTGTTAGCAAAACAGCTAACTAGGTTGGATATAGGATAATCTACCACTTACTATAACAAGAGTTTTGATAAATGGATAATTTTTTTTTCTTTTAACTCCTTTTTTAAACTGATTTCAGAAGTTCTAAGAATTGAAATACCTTTTCTAATGCTAATTTGCTTTTTTTTTCCTTTTAGAAAATATGGAGATCAAATATTTCCACTTTCCATTACACTCACAGCTATTTGCCAAATTTTATCCGAATTTGTAAACAGTTTTGTACCCTAGAAAGTGCATTTTCTGGTAAATATTTTTCTGAATAGTTATAAAGTTACACCTCTTATCTCTTGGATGTATACACAAACTCACAAAACTTGGAGAATTTGCCATAGTTACACAATTCATGGAAAAGCCACTGAAGACTGCTTGCCTCAATCTATTTTAGACTGTTAGGAATGGGTTTCAAAGGTAATGAGTGGACTTAACTCCCTTTGACTTCAAAAACAGGCAGCAGGTTGTTGGGAGTAGGTACACCAGATTTAGTACAGTCTCATTTAGATCTGAATTGGGGAGATCTGTTATAGTCAACCAGATTTGAGATAGTTTGGTCTTCATTTCTAGCAGAGCAGCAAATGATGTTTGACAATGATGTAGTACATCATGATGAGTAAATGGAAGGTCAAGTAAAGCCAGGAAAAGCTCAATCTATATTGAATGCAGACTTCAAGTTCACCTTAAGGTCACACAGAGATAAGATAAAAAAACACATAGCACAGAGACATAATGCTGCCTTTACCCTTTCTGTTAATGTTCTGACGCTTTGGGGATAAAGCCTGGCAGATATGTCAGGATGAATGATTTTTGGATTTTGATTTCAAGAAAGTGCCCTTGTGGGAGTCCCCACAAGAGTAAATTAATGGAAGAAGATGCTTGAAGATGTTAAAGCATTCTATGTATGCTTTTTGTAGTTACAATTTAAAGGGTCAATTACGACTTTCCTCAGTCAAAACCTCAGTACGTCTATACAGTTTACATTTTAATTCCATTGGGAGAATTTGTAGTTTACTGCAAAGTTATTTATCATCTAATCAGAATCTTCCAAGATTAATTTAAAAGTATTTGAAGTATTGGACTTGCTTTTTCTCAAATGAACCAGTCATTTACTGTACTATGTCTAGGTCTTGACGCTATAAAGACATTTGGTGTTAACATATATGGATATGATGTACTGAAACACTATGATAATATTTCAAAGAATGTATGCATCTTCTAGAGCCAGGAAAATATCTTTATATCCAAATACTTTACATACAGACATAGGGCATCCCTTTAAATCACATGTACTGTCTTCTAGCTTATTTTCCATTAAAATGCAAACAAGCTTCCCCCCCCCCCAAGGAAATATTAGTCTATTATTCTCATACATGCTTGTAAATCTGGTTGTGAAAATATTGTTTCCAGAGATATCCTGGGTTGTGTCCCTTTCACCCAGCTTCATATGTCTGCAGTTTATATGTGTACATACTAGCTAGTAACCCAATGCCCTCTTCAAGGTCAATAGAGAGCAATATCCAATGATTCATCTGACCTATTTTAATCATCTGTTTTAGGATGAGATGACTCATGCTTTGAAAGTACCAATTTTACTCCACTTACTGTGAAAAAGTCTTGACAACTAGCTGACATGAAAATATCTGTACTGCTGATGTCTATATTTGTGATCTCATGAATGCCATTCTGTGTCTATCTTCAGAGCTCTTTGATTTCCCCATCCTTTATTTATGAAAATTCTAGTCATCCAATCAGTGAGTCAAAACAGAATTGTATAGCAGTGCTGAATATGCATATACCACAAGTATCAACTAGTTACTAGCACATTTTAAACAATCTCTGTGAAAGAAATTCACATGGTGGGCTGGATTCTGCAAGTCATATTGTTTCAGAGTGAAGGAGCTTCAGAAACAATTCTTCTATCACTTGCTTAACAGAAATTTCATTCAGGATAAAGTATTTTGGTAAGGGATACGATTGATACCAATATATTTAAAAAGGCACACCCCTCCCTTTCATATGAATGGATGCAGTTATGTTGTTGTAAAAGTATCTTCTATATGGAAAAAATCATATGCATTCGATTTCCGCTATTTTGGTAAGACTGAGAGGGTTTGTACCTTCTTAATCACACCTTAACAGTGAAAACAGTGTTTTGTATGAAGCCCATCCTGAACACAGTTCATATTTAATGTATCATAGGAACCAAAGTTGTTTGACAATTTGTAAAAAATGCAATCGTTAAACATTATGACAGTTGGTTACACACAGTAAAAGGTGGAACGCTGCAGATGAATTGGCCTTCTTCAGTACCTTCCTTCCTGTGTTTAATGAATGTGACCTTCAGTATAATGATATCACTTATCTTTTTGGAGATTAGAGAGATGAATTTTCATCAGGCACATGGGAAACTAGTGCAAAGATTTCTAAACCTAACTTCTTACTCCGTGTGTCAAAATCATACGTCAATGCTTCAGCTTTTATTTAAACAAAACTTCCTCTAATGAGGTACCCCAGCTGTTGCTTTATTTTGGCTTTGATCACATCAGTTTATTCTTATTCATTAAAAAAATCCCACCTTTTGATGAATATAGATAACTGTTGATCCCTGAATATCAAAACTCAGTAACAGCTGAAACTCACTTTTGTATTTTTTGAAGTGTAATCCCAGTGTTTAACAGTGTTAATCTCTACTGGAACACGTATGAACATATGAGTACAGAGTTTACAAAAGCAGTCACTGTCTCAGGCTTCACTGCAAGTGTAACCAACCAACTAAGTATAAATTGATGATAGCTGCCAATTTTGCAGGGATTTAGAAGTATGATATAGCATTATAACATATAGCAATTAATTTTAGAAACAAGCAAGTTTCCTTCTGTACCTTATTGTTCATTTTACAGGTCTAGTAGGTTAATTACATGGATGATTAAGAAAAGATGTATTTATTAACACCTTAGTATAAATAAATAAGTTATGTTTTTACAGGAACTATCAATGGCCCAAACCAAGCCAGGCAGTGAACAATAAGGTTAGCAATATGGGTGAAAGAGGTCTGGCCCTTCAGCCTGTGTCTTGGCTGGTGTAGATGCTGCCAAGGGTTCTGTCTTCAAAATTGTAGCTTTCTACATTGGTCAGCTGAATTTCACCGTATGTGTCTGTATGATCTGCCTTGCTATTCCTACCTTTGATTGTCTTAATTTAAGAAGTTAAATGCTTTACTAGATTTCCTGTCTTTTTGGCAGAAAGCTGAAGAAAGGATTATCAAGAGTAGCTTCATCTTACTGTAGGTTGGAGTTGGATACAGTCTTTCATGTGCTGGTCTGTTATTGGATTTGTTATCTAATTCTTTGCTTTCATTGCATGCAAAGGGCTTTTGAGCACTGTAATCTTCTTTTATTGTTTCCAGAAGTTGGGTCTATGAAACTGCCTATAATTCTTTACTTGTCTTTTATGAGTTTTTTACTCCTGGCTCAGTCCTGCAAGGAACTGGGAAACTCTCAAGAAATGTTGAGCGTGTTCAAAGTCAGTGGAACACTGAAAAATCAGTGGAACTGGAGGTCACTCACTGGATTATGATATCATACAAAATCAGATCTTCAGTGAGCCATGGGCTTTCAATTTAAATCAGATGATACATTTGTGAAACTTAATGTCTTCTGCCTTATTTTAATAGCTTTGGATATACACAGATAATGCACAACAGTATCGTATAAAATACATAGTCTGCATTTTTTATCTTGATTTGCAGCATGTAAATATTAAATCCCATGTTCTGTTATTGTTACTGAGTAGCAGCTTAATTGAATTCAGCAGGCATAAGATACAAGAAATTTAAGGAAGGCAAAGCTACATCTTTAAGTACTTTGTAATGATGAGTTAAAGAATTATACAACTCAAAAGCACTGTTACTTAGGAAGAAACGCAAATATCTCTAAGAACTTACTTAATATCTAATTTCTGATGTTTTTCCCAGCTTTAATTGCATTCTAATTTTCTAATAAATTTTATAAGGAATACTCATGGGGATACCTATTTATTAGTGAATTTGAAGATGTATAACTTCTCCTTGAGTGAACAGCATAGAATCTTTGAAAAAAACATGAGCACAGAGTTATAACTAACAGCATGTCAGAATGAAAATAAAATGTGATTTATAGTCATATAAAGATGCGCTTTATTTTTTTAGAGAATATGTTCTCTGAAACATTAACAAAGATAGGTGTCTGTAAAAAAGTCACTGACATTTTATCTCTGAACTTAAAAGTTTTCAAGCTGAGGAACGTGTTGCAAATTTGTTCCCTGTAATTTGTTAGGATGCACTGGGAATGTCAGAGGTTTGATATCAAAAGAAGTCAACTGTTATAGCAGAAGCAGTGCTAAGTTTGAAAGGATAACTTAGTTGTGCAAAGGAAGCGGTAAAGTATAGCCACTGCCTTTCAAGAAGAAAGAGTTGGAGAATGAGGCTCTCTGTTAATTCAAGTAGTGCACACTGAAAAATATATGGACACATAAATAAACACAAATACACATATATGCATGACTATGCTTATTTCAGATACTGATAACTTTATTGATGATCATGTGATTATTTAGTGAGGGGGAATTTCAATCATATCTCCAAGCAGAAAATGTAAACTATAAAGTTAGGTTCAAAAATACAGATGGAAAATTTGTGATTGTTGATAGTTGTTAAGGTTACATGTAATGCCCTAATCTACACTGACATACTTTGATACATCCACTTCCATCTTTAATTTCTCAAACCTTGTAATAGTATTAATTCTTAAAAGAGCTTTAATTTTTCCCTTACTAATTTATCTTTTATTTAAGTCCAAAATTCACCTGTTCATATGATGGTATCTACATCTGGACAAGTCATCTGTATCTGAAGAGAAATAGACAATTACCCTATGTCATTGGGTAGCCCTTAACATTTACAACTAGAAATCCGATACCTCTTTATGGTCAGAAACACGTTTCTACATTTACATTTTGTGACAAAAACTTCACATTTCCTGAACAGCTTTACTCATGTATGGATTTACTCATTGCATGCTTATGAAAACTTTACCCCACTGATGTTATGCATTTATTTCCATTTTGAAAGAATTTCTTCCACCTGATTTTCTTTAAATCATTTTTAATTGCAAAAGTAAGAAAATCTTTCTGTATTTTTGAGAGTTATGTTTAAAAAAACTTATAACTGTTCTGGAAATCAAATACATGTTTTCCCTAGAAATAATAATCTCTGAAAAGCATCCTAAAGAATCCTAGTCACATGGCATTTACAGAAGGCCTACATGTAGATGACTGTATTGCCTTAAACTGAAGCTGCAGGACTAAGAACCCAAAACTGTAGAAAACGATGATAATTTTTGTTTAATAACACTATTTGAGACTATTGTCTAAATGAGGAGATTAATAACATCTCAGATGACTTTTACATAATTACATTAATGTTTTATTAGCACTGCTATAACAAAGTAAAAGGGTCTGCATGTAAATGGGGCTAAGGCTCTTTGCTTATGTTTTCTTTTAATTTGATAAAGGTTGCTCAGACTGTCTCTCTTCTCTTTAGCACAATTCTTAAAAAAGCACCTTCTTTTCTCCCATTGTTATTTATTTCCTTATCATGCAGACATGATTGTTTCCACATTCTTATCAACTTCAGGATTTTAAAAACATATGTTTTAAAAGGTTTGGTTTTTAGAGGTGCTGAGAGCAGCTGTTGTCAGCTGGATTGTTGATGCTCTTAATGCTGACAAATCTATCCCTTACAATTAAGTAACAGTCTGGAATCAAACACGATAACAACAGTAGAAAAACTAGGCATCTGTAAATGTAGCTCCTTGCCCTTTGAAGAGATTTGCATTCACCCATGCAAATTCATAGAATCATAGAACCATAGAATAGTTTGGATTGGAAGGGACCTTTTAAAGGTCATCTAGTCCAACCTCACTGCAATGGGCAGGGACATCTTCAACTAGATCAGGTTGCTCAGAGCCCCATCCAACCTGACCTTGAATGTTGCCAGGGATGGGGCATCTACCACCTCTCTGGGCAACCTGTGCCAGTGTTTCACCACCCTCAGCGTAAAAAATTTCTTCCTTATAGCTAGTCTAAATCTACCCTCTTTGAATTTAAAACCATTCCCCCTTGTCCTGTTGCAACAGGCCCTGCTAAAAAGTTTGCCCCCATCTTTCTTATAAGCCCCCTTTAAGTACTGATAGGCTGCAATAAGGTCTCCCCAAAGCCTTCTCTTCTCCAGGCTGAACAACCCCAACTCTCTCAGCCTTTCTTCATAGGAGAGGTGTTCCATCCCCCTGATCATTTTTGTGGCCCTCCTCTGGACCCGCTCCAACAGGTCTGTGTTCTTCTTGTGCTGAGGGCTCCAGAGCTGGATGCAGTATTCCAGGTGGGGTCTCCCCAGAGCCTCACCAGAGTAGAGGGGCAGAATCACCTCCCTCGACCTGCTGGCCACGCTTCTTTTGATGCAGCCCAGGACACGGTTGGCCTTCTGGGCTGCGAGCGCACATTGCTGGCTCATGTCCAGCTTTTCATCCACCAGGACCCCCAAGTCCTTCTCAGCAGGGCTGCTCTCAATCCCTTCATTGCCCAACCTCTATTGATACCAGGGGCTGCCCCGACCCAGGTGCAGGACCTTGCACTTGGCCTTGTTGAACCTCATGAGGATCACATGGGCCCACTTCTCCAGCTTGTCCAGGTCCCTCTGGATRGCATCCCGTCCCTCAGGCGTGTTGACCACGCCACTCAGCTTGGTGTCATCTGCAAACTTGCTGAGGGTGCACTCTATCCCACTGTCTGTGTCATTGATAAAGATATTAAACAGTACCAGTCCCAATACGGGCCCCTGTGGGTCACCACTCATCACTGACCTCCATCTGGACATTGAGC
>JAYKAV010000588.1:44718-69166 GCA_035582835.1 Phoebastria nigripes | reverse complement strand
CAGAATCCATCTTTCATGCTGACAAAGATGCACAAATAAGGGAGGCACCCACCCTGTGAATTTTATGGAAAAGCAGTTATTCGCAGACTTTTAAAACTGTTTTCTTGCACAAACACAAAACTGATAGAGAAACCAGTGAATTTCATACATCCTTTTTAGAACCCTGATTTTAGAGTCTGAGTTTCAAGTGACTGGATAGCTAAAAACGTAAAAGAGATGGCAGTCACAATCACCTGCAGTTCCAGAATGAGGAAATAGGATTGCTTAGACTATTTTCACTACAGTTTCTCTTGCTGATACTGTAGCTCACTTATAATCTTTGTGGATCTGGAATAAATTCAGGATATCAAAAGGCTAAGGCTTAGGCTGCTTACCTGTCTAGTAACAGCTACTTTACTCCTTTGAGTCGTCGTACAGGGAACGCCTCAGAGAGATAGACCTTCTTTCAAGGACGTCATCAGTTTCATTCTTAGAAGCTCCCTAGCAAAAACACCTCAAGTTAATTCATTGCTTCTCTTCAAGAGAACTGATAAAAGTATCTAGTCCAAAGTAAACCTTTCACTTGTTTCCAAAAGAGTTGAACCCATTCAGGGCAACAGACACTGTCCTCTGTCCCTTGTAGCCTTCTCAAGAGTTGGATGCCTCATTATTAAACCTTATTTTAGCAAGACAGGGCCAAAAGAAATGCCAAAAGAAATTCACTGGACCTCTGTCACCATCTAAAGGTTGCGACAAAAACAGTCTCTGACTGATAGAACAGCTACACTGAATATAACGGGATTCTTTGGGATTACAAAATTTTTATCATCAGAGAAGTGTTTTGTGTACTTAGGTAAGTAGCAGTCAACATTCCCAAGGGCTGCTGAGAGTCAGAGGGCAGAAGACAACCTAGAAACCGATTCCTGTATGTTTCTCATATGCTGCAGGGTCAATTCTCAATCTCAAATTCACTCCTGCGTAAACTCCACTGAAGTAGACATAACCTCACAGAGTATTAGTCTACTTAGGACGACTGCAGAAAATGGACTTCCTCGTTAGAAAACATCAATGCTGGCGAGAAAAAAACCTTGATTGATTTCATCAGGAATTTTGTTCTTCAGTGTTTGAGGTCAGATAGAGTAGGAAGACAGGACAACAGCGGCTGCTATCACGCTCACGAATAGATAAACCATTGCTTCTGCTGGCTGTCTTTTACGTGTAGCACTTCCTAATAGTAGGTTCATAGGTTTTATTGCTCTCCCTCCTCTGTTTCACAGTTGAGAGTGAAAGTAAACTCTTACATTCTTAAGGGGATTGGCATACAACGTTGCTCGGGGAAAAACTAGGACTCCCAGTTGAGAGTGGAAGCTAAGTATCTATGACAGTAAGCACTGCGTATTACAGAAAATGCTTTCATGATGCTGTGCCTGAAGTATCGGTTGTGCAGTTTTCCACCTCCTCTCATTCTCAAGTTCTTGCTAAACAAGTTTATGACTGGATATCAAATTTTGCCACTGCTGTATTGTAAGTATAAACAGATTAGCAAATGCCATTTCAGGTGCTGAAACAAACAGTGGGCAATCATGCTACAGGCAAATTCAGTGGAAATACCAGATAAATACAGATAAATTTAGCTGGAAATATCATCCGAGGGCTTGGGGTTTGGTGATGCAAATTTCCCCAGTTGAAGCATCTGACCCTATCCTTGTAAACGCTTTTAACTTGTAACTAATTAGGGAGCTGTGAGCCACGTGCCTCTTTACAGCAACTGCTACATGTGTTAAGTAACGTAGTCTGTAGAACTAGAAAGTGAAAGGAAATGTTAATTTGATTTCTGCGTCTTGCACTGGGCTAGCAACACTGATGCATTCATCCTTGTTCATACATTCCCCTTCTTTCCTCTAGGGTGGTTCCCTCAGGCTAGTGCAAGGCTAACCGAGACTTGCGACGTTTGTGTAACTCCAAACCGTAAACAGATGCTACCGGTTAGCTAAACAATGGGAAATTACCTCAGTGAAATGAAGGGCCTTATCCTGAAAGCCTGACTCATACAAGGTCTCTTACCATCTAACTCCTACAAGGTTATTAATCATTACAAGTCTTCTTGTTTAGGCTGTTTTACAACCCAAAAAGTGAGAGAGTAAGCGCATGAATTCTGTCACTTCTGCCGTCTGAGGTGGGCAATTCCTGCTCATAGCCTATATAGAAGAGGGAGGGAGGGAGGGTGGAAAGAAGCATCCATGATTTGGATTTATAGCCCTTCCCTTGACTGTGAAATAAATACCTCAGGCTTGGATTTGTCATTGAAATAAAAATGAGTGACAGGCTGAAATAGCCTTCTGTATGCCAGCGTGGAACAGCAGGGTTGCAGTAGCCTTTTTGGAAGACAGGGGGAAAACTGACACGTGGACTGTAGGGAAAGGCAATGTCCTGTCGGACCAACTGTTATTACGGTAGCCGGAAAAAGAGAACAAATGCAGTGATTCACCAGTTCTCTTGTCAATGACAGTGGGCTCATATGGACGCAGCTGTTTAGTCCTTTGTTTTTGAGGTCCCAAGTGCTATTTAAATTTATATGTTTTCTTCTGATGCTACAGACACCACTGCTGTGCTCATTCACAAACGGAAATCCAAGACACCCCTTCTAGCCTCTGTTCTGTGGCACTCTGTAGCAACAGAGCATTCCTGGACTTGGGCAACCCTGTCAGGCAGATAACTGGCTACCAACAACTAAACAGGCATATGTATGGACCAAGGGTAGAATAGCAGATAAATGGGCAAAAATCCTGACATGCTGGAAAGTGTAGATGACCAGGAGACACTGTCAGGTCAGCACCGGTGGCCCTTGACCTGTAATGTTAATACTCACAGAAGCAAGCCGCTGCTTGGCCTGTGCTGAGGTGAGGAGATTCCGCACTCTCTCATTGATTTTTCTCCCAGCTGATATCCAAACCGGAATTTAACCTATCGAAAGAGATCCAACAGTCACATCTCAGTTCCCCTCTGGAGTGACATCATTTGATCCCTGTGGGTACATTATTTCTAATGCCTCATTCGTCACATCCTTTCAAACCATCATATAAAATCATGATGATCCTTTCATCCCCTCATATCAAATCTCCAAATAGGGATGCACACAAATAATTCTTCTTTTGTCCCTTTTCCCCTTCGGGCTACTTATTTCTTCCTGTCATTTTCTTTAGGTTTTATACTCCCAGTGGAGCTCTCGCACCCTCTCCTTTATCCCCAGCTCCTGTTCCATTACTGCCCTCCAGATTTGTTCTATTTTCCACTCCAGCATTCAACGCTCTCTTCCCTGTATAGCCATGCTTCCCTACCTCATCCTGTCCTCCAGTCCTCTCTGCTTCTCTGTGTATTCCGTGAAGTCTCTTCCCCCACACCTCTGCCTTTGTTTCCTCTCTTTCTCCTTTGACACTCTTTTCTCCTCCCCTCCTCTCTTCTCCTGCTAGCTGCCCCTGCCCAAAGCAAAGGTTCCATGGGGCAGACGCAGTGCTTCYACCCCACCAGCCCTGCCCTCTTGCGCAAACTGCAGGGTCTACACCTTTGAAAGGACACAAGACAGACCAGTCTGCCAGGCGTCTCAAAGCAAAGCCGATGTTATTGCCATAATCTCCATGCAGTCTGGGCATACATGCCCTGTAAGACTTTCACTGCCATGGGAACCAGTACCAACGTAAAAACGGGAAAGAAATGAAGACACAGGGTAAGACTGAATTGCAGTACCCTCCTGCTGGGAGGTTGAGATTCTGGGGCCTAAATACAGGCAGGTTTTCTGGCATTTTAGACATGAAAGAGCACCCAAACTCCCATGCAAAGCAGGGAGATATGAGGGAAGACCGACAGGAGGCTCATGTTCTTCTGAGGCGGCAGCAGCAGCCCACACAGGATAACCCAGGGCATCCCAAATGGTATCAAGCTCCTGTGCTTAGCACCTGAATCCCTCAACGGGTTTCCTGCCATTACCTTAATATCCAGCTGGGGTGAAGATAAAGCATTTCCCTCTGGTTCAGCAATTTATTTCTAAGGTGGACATAATGCCTCCCTTAACCACCTCACAGAAATGCTGTGTGGTTAAATCAAAGCATCAGAAAGCCCAAGCAAAAGGTAAACATCAAGACCTAAGGAAAAAACAGGGGGGTTGGACCAGAGGCCTCTTCCAACCTCAACCATTCTGTGATTCTGTGATTCAAAATCCAGTTGTGAAAAGGCTGAGTAATTCATTTGCTCAAAGATACGAGAAAGCAGGTTCCCAGATAAAATCCACCCAGGTAAAATACTGACACGTGGCAGGAGTGCTCATATTTTTGAATAAAAGGCATCACATTTACAAAAGAAGGCCCTTTCTCTTAAATAAAACAAAACAAAACAAAACAAAACACCACAATTCTTATTACTCCTCTGCATTTGCTCTTGCAAGTTACGGATTAATGGAAATCTGTTCTCAATGTGTAAAACTGGCACRAAAAGGCYATTCATAAGGCTTAACATTGTACTCGTGGGGCTTCTCCATGTGAGAGAGAAATTTCCGTAAGTTGCCAAAGGCAGCCCAGCCCCGTCTAGTCTAGCCATCATTTTCCCAAATTCCTGATCAGCCCTCATGTCCACCAGACTCTACATAGGACGTGGAGATCAGGTCCCAGCCAGGTACAGAACTGTCAGCAAGAAATCATTCCTGACCAAGGGACTCCTCCAGCAAAGCACTTCTTGTGATTAGTCCCATGAGTCGTCTTGTTATTTCACTGTAGTGAAATTGAGATTACCTGAGTTTCCGTGCTGGACTGAGGTCTCAAGGAGTAGTGCTAAAAAAATAGCTTTGCTTGATTGATAGAAAAAACCACTCTCTCCTGGTATGCCTATGTGAGTGTTTGTACACAGATGCATGGTGGGTGCAGAAGGAAATACGCATCCCCAGTATGCTTAGTCCATAAAGGGAAACAAAAAGCTCCCTTAAAGACAGCACGTATGTGGGGCAAAACTTTGTTACTCAGAGCCTAGCACAATCAGATCCTGCTTCAGAATAAGGCAGGCACAGTAAAACTCTCCCGTGTGCGAAGCAGCAGCAAGGCAAGGGACGTACATGGGTGCAGCTCCCGCAGCACTTTTTCAAACTGTATCCTCCAGAGTCAGACTACATTTGGGGCTTGTTTATGTGGCCTGCCCAGAAGTTGAACTGTCTGCACAGTTGCTGTTTTCTTCTCTTGGTGAGCAAGTAATTTTAGATCAGACCCACTTCACCTGAGTCATGATGAGGGTAGATGGCAGGTGCTGAACTGGAAGGGACAGAATACGGCTGCAGAAAGTCAGCCACATTATTGTACCTGTCTGTCTATTAAGCAAGACCTGCCACAGTGAAAAGCGCTCTCTCACTCAGTAACATGGGTAGAGGATGGAYACCTAACCTGAACCTTTGCTCAGAGAATTGGTGTAAACTTGCATTCCACAGCATAGCACTGCACATCGATCTCCAAAGGTCCTGCAAGGAAATGGCAAAACAGAGTTGCCCTACTTACATGAGAAGGAAGCGACTCTGTGTAGCAGTGGGAGTCTACCTACTTTTCCTCCCCAAAGTTGACGGCCAATTGTGTCTAGCATTTCACTGCTCAGAGTGACTCTGTCTGGCTTGAGAGCTGGGCCTGAAGGAGCGCACAGGGTAGATGCTGCACGTTCTCCAACCCAAAGCTAGGGAATGCCCCTCCACACACCGAGAATGGTTGCTCACGCTCCTCAGAAACTAATCTTAACCCCGTATGCTCATCCCACAAAAAATTCCTGACCTAAACGAGCACTCATGAATGGAGCGCGTGGGGTTCTTCCTACACAAATTGAAGGGGAGGGTCATCCAGTTTAAACAGAAGGACACAGGCGGCTGTATGCTAGAGAGGAGGGCAACTGAATCTCAGTTCCTCTCCAGATAAGGATCATGAGCACACACTGTGAAATTCAGAAACAATAAATGTGAAACCAATGGAAGGGAATACACCCACTGTGTTTGTCTACCTGAGGCATCACTGAACAGCGGAACTCTCCAGGGAGCTGCAGAAAATTATTTCGTGATAATGAAAGTATATCATAAAGAGAAATAAAGAATTTGCTTGGAACATAAATCTCGCATTTCGGGGCATAAAGCCAGCTATCAATCGACAGGGGTGACAAAAACTTTCTTTGGGGTATTTCTTCACACAGTTGTATTCTATGTGGCGTATTCACGCCCCCTTCTGAAGTGTCTAGTCCCAGCCACTGAAGGAGACTTGCTAGGTGAGCCATGGCTTTTCTATATATCCGTACGAAGAAAGCATTTCCTGAAGAGTTGTCACAATTTTCCTACTGAAGTTTATCTGAGAATCATAAGTTCAATTTGCCCAAGAAGTCAGAAAGTGAATCCTTCCAGTCATTCAGCCTGTGTTCTCACAGCACGAAGTCACTCAGGTAACTGATTTGATTAAGCATTAGTAACCTGTTTTGAAAAGCAGAGGGACTCCCAACAGGACTTGGTGACTTGAGGTGTTGGGAGGTAGCAGAGGAAGCTGCACGGTGAAAAGCTGAATCCCTCTGACTGGAGGATAATGCAAGTAGCTCACAGGTCCATCTGTTCCAAGAGATGATGAATCATGTTCAGAAGTAGCCTGTTCAGGTGGTTCCTTGATCATCTGGGGAACAAGGAAGCGAATTTCCATAACTGGAATTGACACGTGACATAGCAAAAGAAAGCGACTAGGGAAAGAAAGGAAGGGGGGCAGTGGAGGGGGAGGTGCTGATCTCTTCTCTCTGGTGTCTAGCGATAGGACACAAGAGAATGAAGCTCCATGAGGGGAAGTTCAGAGTGGACATTAGGAAAAGGTTCTTCACGGAGAGGGTGGTCGGTCACTGGAACAGGCTCCCCAGGGAAGTGGTTATGGCACCAAGCCCATCAGAGTTCAAGGAGCATCTGGACGATGCTCTTAGTCATGTGGTTTATTTTTAGGTAGTCCTTTGAGGAGTTGGACGCAATGATCCTTATAGGTCCCTTCCAACTTCAGATATTCTGTGATTGTATGATTCTATGATTCTTTTTTAACATGTTTGGCAGTAAGATGGCAAAGAATACGAAGACAAAACTCAGGTCAGCAAGATTAGGAGTCTGTTTCTGTTGCCAAATATTGTGCGGTTGTTTCAATAACGTCATGGGATGCCACATCACTGGTTAATTCACACCAGGAAGAACTGGCGGTGGATGTGAGGGTCAGGGGCAGCCTTGGCTGCAGTGACCATGAGACATTGGAGTTCAGGACCCTGAGAGGCAATATCAAGGCAAAAACCAGGACCACAACCTTGGATTTCAGGAGAGCAGACTTTGGCCTCTTCAGGAATCTGCTTTGAAAAATACCATGGCATATGGTCCAGGAAAGAAGAGGGTTCCATGACAGCTAATTGATCTTCAAGGATCACCTTCTCCAAGAGCAAGAAAGGTCCATCCAAACAAGTAGGAAATCAAAGAAAGGCAGCAGGAGACTGGCACGACTGAGTAAAGAGCTCCTAACTGAACTCAGACATAAAAAGGAAGTGGAAGCTGGGACAGGTGACCCATGAGGAGTATAGAGTTACTGTCTGATCTTGCAGGGATAACACCAGGAAAGCTGAGGCCAACCTGGAGTTGAATATGGCAACACTTCTGGATGTGAAGGGGAACAAGAAAGGATTCTACAAGTAAATAAACAGCAAAAGGAAAACTAGGGAAAATGTGGGCCTCTGCTGAATGGGGTAAGGGTGCTGATAACAAAGGATATGGAAAAGTCTGAGATACTCAATGCCTTTGCCTCAGTCTTTACCAGTAAAACTGTCCTTGAGGAATCCCAAGCCCCAGAAACCAGAGAGAAAGTCTTGAACAAGACCTACCCTCCATGGAAGGAAGACTAAACTAAAGAGAACTTAAACAAACTAGACATACCTAAGTTCATGGGGYGTAAGAGGTTGCACCCACAAGTGCTGAGGGAGCTGCATGATGCCATTGCAAGTTCACTCTTGATTATCTTTGAAAGGTCATGGCAACCAGGAGAGGTTCCTGAAGACTGGAGGAAAGCAAACGTCACTCCTATCTTCAAGAAGGGCAAGAAGAAAGATCCAGGGAACTACAGGCTGGCCAGCTTCACCACAGTCCCTGGGAAGATAATGGAACAACTAATCCTGGAAGCCATTTTTCCAAACATGTGAAGCACAAGACAGTAGTCAGGAATAGTCAGCATGGATTTACGAAGAGAAAGCCATGCTTAACCAACCTGGTAACTTTCTACAATGAGGTGACTGGCTTGGTGGATGAGGGGAGAGCAGTGGATGTTGTTTACCRTGACTTTAGTAAGGCTTTTGACACTGTCTCCCATAACATCCTCACAGAAAAGTTGACAAAGTACAGGTTAGATAAGTGCACAGTGAGGTGGATTAAAATAGCCTGAACAGCCAGGCCCAGAGGGTTGTGATCACTGGCCTAGAGGCAAGTCATTAGTGTGTATCCCAGGGGTCAATACTGGGGCCAATACTGTTTAACATCTTCACCAATGACCCAGAGTGCTCCCTCAGCACGTACACAGACAGTACGAAACAGGGAGGAGCAGCTGATCCATAAGATGGTTGTACTGCCATTCAGAGGGGCTTGGACAGACAAAAGGATGTCTGAGAGAAATCTCATGAAGGTTAACAAGGATCAATGCAAAGTCCTGCATCTGGGGAGGAATAACCCCAGGCACCAGTATATGCTGCGGACTGACCGGCTGTCGTGAAATACTGATTCAGGATCCTGCCGACTATGCCAATTTGTCGTGAATGAGTGGTTTTGAGGCTGCTTAAAGAATCACCGGCAAAGGTATCAGCAAAAAGTGATTTTAATAGAAATTTATAAAAGCGTGACTTAACAGAATTCAGTGGCAAGGTTCACTCTATTACTCATTACATGGATTAAGTATACACAGGAAAACCGTGTCAGAATTGTACGAATGATGGAATTGATTTGTGCAGAGATTGAGGACAAAAGGGTAAGGAGACCCTCCTGTTGAGTCACGAGGTTCAGAGAAGACCTGGTCGGATCCAATCTTAGTCTCAGACTTGGACAACAGTTTATGTCTAATACAAAAAGGGTAAGGAGACCCTCCTGTTGAGTCACGAGGTTCAGAGTAGACCCCCTTGCTTTCTAAACTCCTTCTCAGAGAGGAGTCTAGGTGCGGCTGGATCTACCCCTAGTCTCAGACTTGGTCAACGGTTTATGTCTAAGGGATTAGATGTGTCTAGCAACAATCTAAAATACATTCATAGTTTTAAGGTGGATCATAAGATTTTAGCAGCACTTAATCATTAACTAATTCAACATTTACAAAAAGTGAGTTAATAGAGGCTACTACAATCACTACAGTGACTTAATTACAGATTATGCTTCCTGTTGGTTATCTAAATCAATTCACACACACACACACACACACACAGAGGATCCTAAAGCTAGATAAAGGTACCTGTTAAAAATCCCCCTCGAGTCTCATGAAATACTCACATTAAATGTCTTGGCATTTCTCAACAGGTGAAGGATTGAGCCCCGAGAAGTGTCTCAGCTGAGGAGTGTTTCAGCCCAGGTCCCGACGGTCCTCCGAATATCACAAACTCAAGAGTTTGCAAACTCTGAGAGGCGTCCCATTCAGAGGGAGACTCTGGGTGCAGCCTGCTGTGGTCCAGGAGAGCCCAAAGGGTCTCGCTTGGGACCGCTGTTTATAGGTTTGCAAGATGATTGGCTTTAGCCATCAGTAAATTTCCGTCCTGGCCACTATCTGGGGTAATCCGAGATAGTAATTATGGTATTGTTCCACAGTAACAATGGTATCATTCCACTTGAGCTACAATCCAGGTTGGGAATGCTTCAGGGCTGTCAGGGATGACAAATTATCCCCTGCTCTTGTTCCCTATGTTGATCAGGTAGCCAGTGTCCCTGATATGATCAGTGCCGCTCCCCACCTTACCCATGCAAGAGTGCCTGCTACGGTCAAGGGACGCTCAACCGTCCAACTCGTTACACAATGGCTAAGGCCTAACAGGAGTTCCTGAGATCATAGAGTGACCCAGGGGAAGGGGGGAAATGCACCACCACACTGGCTGGAGAACAGCTCTGCAGAAAAGGACCTTAGGGTCCTGGTGAACAACAAGTTGACCATGAGCTAGCAACGCAAACTCATGGCAAAGGCAGCCAACAGCCTCCTGGGCTGCATTAGGAAGCCATTCAAAGCATGTGGAGGGAGGTGATCTTTCCTCTCTACTCAGCACTGGTAAAGCCATAGCTGGAGTACTGTGTCCAGTTCTGGGTTCCCCAGTACAAGAAAGAGATGGACTTACTGGACCAAGTCCAGTGAAGGGCCACAAAGATGATTAGGGGACTGAAGCATCTTTCATACGAGAAAAGGCTGAAAGAGCTGGGACAGTTCAGGCTGGAAAAGAGAAGGCTCAGGGTGGATCTTATTCATGTGTATAAATACCTGATGGGTGGGAATGAAGAGTACAGAGGGAGGCTCTTCACAGTGGTGCCCAGAGACAAGACAAGAGGCAATGGGCACAAATTAAAAACCATGAAATTCCACCTGAACACAAGAAAACACTGTTCTACTGTGAGGCTGGTCAAACACGTTGCCCAGGGAGGTTGAGGAGTCTCCATCTACAGAGATATTTAATACCAAACTGGATATGGTCCTGGCCAACATGTTCTASCTGACCTTGTTTGAGCAGGGGGGTTGGATTAGATGGTTTCATGTGGTCTCTTCCAACCAAAACAATGCTGTGACTCTGAGATTGTATTGTTGTCTATGACCAGCTAATGCGAGAATGTAGAGAAGACTGAGCCAGGCTCTTTTCAGAGATACCTAGTGGAAGGACAAGAACAAATGGCATAAGTTCCAATTAGATACAAGGACAACTTTTTTTACCATGACGGTGGTCAGCCCAGAGAGGCTATGAAATCTCTGTCCTTGGAAATATTCAAAACTCAACCACACAAGGCCTTAAGCAACTTAATCTAATTGGACCTGCTTTAAGTGGGGTTTGGACTAGGTGACCTCCAGAGGTCCATCTCAAGCTGAATGATTTCATGATTCTCATGCAAAGCTGGGTTTAAAGAATGTAACCTGTCACAGATTAACATATTTGTGGAAACACTTAAAATACACGTGACTGTTAAATATAGGGCTCGTAAAACATATGCACCCTGGAATAGGACTGTGGAATACAAGACCAGGACCTAGGCAAACCTAAGTTACTCTAGATAGCTATCACTTTGGCCTGGAAGTACTGATCACCTGAGAAACACTGTTTCTCTCTCTCTAAACCAGGCAAATAGTCAGAAGAACACTGTCCTAGTAATTGTAAGTGCTTTGAAGCATTCAGATGGAACACCCTACTGGCTAAACGCAAAGGTTTATTGATGAAACCCCAGAAACACTTTCCACTAACTTCAGGGACTAACAAGAGACTTTGATGGATCTAAGTAGAACCATGGGGACTGACAATCACTGCCATATCATCAGGTACCTCAGCTTACTGGCCTGTCAGTAAGTACAACCAGTCCCAGAGATTTCAGAAGGAAGCAGAAGGACTATCTCAAAAATATGAAATGAACTGCCCATGGATTCCTTACCTAGAACAGAAATGTACAGATTGGTTTATGTCCAAAAGAAAAGGGGAAGGTTAAAATGTATTACATTTTTATAGTATCTAAATGTGTCTTTGAATTCTTTGTTTGTAATATCTTTTCCTTTCCTGAATGTTGTTAACTGACTGACCTGATTTCCACCAGCTGTCAGTGAGTTTGACAGGGCAATTACATACTGAACAAAAAAACATTTTTGTTTATATTTTCAAATTTGTTGCTAAATTTCTTCCGTCTTCTGTTGATCTAGTAGCTCAAGACAGGATAGACAAAAATGCTGAAATTAATACTAACAAAAATTCACCTTCTTAATATAGTACAGCAATTTTAGGACTTACATGTCTGACTGCAAATGGTGGCCTGTTCTCATTTTCTGATTTGCACTCAGCAGACCCCAGGCTCAGTTGTGATGGCTGCTGCTGATTTTCTCTGCAGAGTTCACAGAAGTGGTCTCTAGTGTTTAGAGAAAGAGCTTGTGATTTTAAGGATCTTGTATGTCTTCCATACTTTTATCCCTTTTCATGGATGTCTTGCATTGTGTTAGTGATCAGTTCCTTTGTTTTGGTGATGCAGACACAAATGCAGATCTTTGATTCCTTGTTGTTTTGGCCCTGGCAGAGAAATGCACTGTTGTACAATTACCTAAGTGAAAACAGGTACAAGCCATTTGCAACTCCCTGCAAAGACGACTAAGCTTTAAGCAGAAATTAGTCCAGTAGGAATTGACCATATGATAGCAGAATTTGGATCTTTGTATGTACAAAATGGAAGAATCTGTGATTCTGTGTTGGAGTGTAGCAAGTCAAAAACAGAAGGAAGTCAGCATAGGCTCATATATCCTATCTCCTTCCACATTATCTCAGCTGTATAATCTCTCATCTAGTCCTGAAAGATTGTTCCCTGGCTGTCACAGAGCTCAGAGAAGGATGAAATATGTCAGAAAAGCACTTGTGAGCCTAGAAAATTCAGAACTTTGGTTAAAATCTTGAAATCCTGACTTCTGTGGGAGCTTATTCAAGTAAACCTTGTAAGTATCTCAGGTCAAGAGACAATTTATGGGGGCCAAATTCAGCAGCTGTTACTCAAACAAAAGTACTTCATCTGCTGTGAGTGTTTTGTTCCAGCAGGGAGGGCAGAATTTTGTCCCCGCAAGATATTATCTAATAGAGAACCTATTAGATATATAGCCACTAAACAAAGCACAGAAAGCACTGGTAGCACTTTCTCAGAGGAGGACTAACTGGTTGCAATTCAGTCTGGATCAGAGGATGCAATGACAAATAGGGCAAGCATGAATTCACTAAGCAAAAGCATGCAAAGAGAAACATTTGTAAAAGCTAGATATAAACCACTGTCAGCAAAAGACAGGAGGCAGTGAAATGCCATCAAATCAAGAGATCATTATCTGCTCAAATTCTACCTTCAATAGAAAGCAATACAAGGATTATTTGGTTTTGTGGGCTTTCCCTGGAACAAATTGCTTAATAATTAGGAAATGAGAGCGTCTGGGATAGCGGATAACAAACTGAGAAATGGATGGCTTTGGTTCAGTCAGTCAGATTTGCTGTTGTTACAACAAAATCTAGGACCCCTTAACACGGCCTTAAATCTTACATACCATTGCTGCCTAAGGTATCTAGATACAAAGGCAACAGTAAAGCTAGACTCAAATAGACTCAGTCAAAGGTTATAAAATTGTAATCAGATCTGCGTCCTTACCATAAATACCTACATAGTTCTTTCTTCTGTACTGAAGTGGAAGCTCTGTAATGGTTGTTCTTGTGGAGAAGTCTATTTTTGGTGCTATTCCCTTAAAAATAACAGTTAAGGGGAAAGGATTAAGAACGTAATCGCTGCATATACATCCCCCTTATAATCAGAACACTTCACGTCCTTCATTGCAACTGCAGAATCAGAAGTGACTAAAAGAGGCATTGCAGCTAAAAAAGACTCATGAAAAAACTCACCAGCAAAGAACAGTTGTAATGCAATTTTGCTATGAAAAGCAGTAATTTGATTTTAGTCTGCTCTCTTAATAGTATAAACTGTGCAAGAAGGGAAACATGATACACAAGGCCAGCAAGATCAAAACACATGCTTGAGGCACTAGCACTGCCCCAGAGCATTTCCTCATAAAGCCAACGTTGTGAAGAAAGGTGAGTAGAATCCTTTGAACTGCAGAGAAGGTATTTCTCTTTACTGTTTGATTAGCAGCTCCATTTGCACACTAGTCTTCCTGGTGGATCAGGGTGGCCCAAAGGACACTTTCCAAAATGGTGTGAAAAAGGAATTCCAGTTTGCCTTTCAAGGCAGGTAATGCCATGACAAATACTGTAAAAGACACTAATGATCTCTAACTAAAAAAAAAAAAAAAATCTGTTCACTTGCCTTCAACTTTGAATTGTGCATTTGTAGCAGTTTCTCTTTCTTCTGCAAGAGTGACAGAGAAATCACAGTACAGTACCTTCAAACTATATTTGCCCCTACCCTTAGGCAAAGAGGAGCAGAAAACAGAAGTAGTAGTGATGAAGAAGCAAAGAAATGAGCTTTCCATCTGAAGGGAAAGAAGGTGATGACATATTGGTAAAGGAACAGGTGATTTGCGGGCAGCATCTGACTGGCCCAGATCCAGCCAGAGAAATGAGGTGATGCTGACATTTCTGTGGCTGGACCTGAGCTAGTCTGTGSGTACCCCAAAATCACCTATTCCTTTACCAATATGTCATCACCTTCTTTGCCTTCAGGTGGTTCTTAAGGACCAAGTTAAAGAATTATACAATGTAACATTTGGTTAACCAGAGCATATATTTCTAAATTTCTGTTCTGAATGTACAGAAAGTATTCTTGTATTAGGCAGAACTTTCTAACGGTTAGTTTTTCTTAAGTCTAGTATTTTCTATAGCTGCAATTTATGCACAAAAACCCAGCTTTTCATGTGAAATAATGGCATTCCTAGTTTGTAGAGTAATTACAAGAACTTTCTGTATGAATCAATGCAACATTGAGTCTGCAGGAAGGATGCTCCTCTCTGTTCAAAGCTATTCTAAGCTGCAGCGGACTCAGATTAATAAAATTCAAGTCAGTTTTATTGCTTCTTTTGCATAATCCAATCCATAATGCAGTGAGAGGGATGAAAATGTAATCATTTTAGGCTGCTATTGCTACTTCAGGAAACAATGAACCCTAGCAAGAACGGGCACTGGAAAGATTTACAAAGATACGAAAATGAAAGACCCCTAAGAGATGAGTGAGAACAGGCAGAAGGAAAAACAAGGCCTGCACATGAGAGAAAGAAAATGGACAGAAAGCTGGCATCCTCAAAGGCAACTGGTACAAAGAAACTTGAAAATCTTTTAAGCACCTGGCCCTTTCACATAATCTGTGGATGGAGGTACGTAACTGAACATAAAATTTTGCTATTAGGGCTTCTAACCTGCCTATGCAGAGAGTTATTCTTACTGTCTGTGACTAACAGATTTAATTGTTAGGATAGCACATACACGGTACATTGTCTGAGGCAATTCCAAATTCAAAAGAGCACATGAGCATCCCCCTCTGCTCAAGAGGACCAAAGGGATAGTCAAACTCCAGTCCTCACAAAGTTGCTATTAAGTAGCTGAATTCCTTCCTTCTTCAGACACATATGATAAGTACCAGTTTCAGGCAACTTACTGGGAAATGAGGAGAAGCTTTCATTAGTAATTCTCTATCCACACCAGGATATGCAGGACTCAGCTTGCGCTCTGGGAACAGAAAGTCTCGTGTATTCTCTTCATAAAATGTAAGGTCATCCCCTACTGAAAGAACAAAAAAATACCCACTGAAAAATAGCCGTGAAGGTTGTTACGTGGAATTTTCATTACTAGCTGTGCAATGAAAACTCAGTAAGTTATGAATGTCCTTGACACAATGCTGTCCCTCTCATGCATAAAGATGCTGTCAGTAATAGGTAGTGGCTGGGACATTAGTGGGCCTAGGAAGAGTGGTACAGAATGGCACACACCCAGCATGATTTAGAATTATTTGACGTTGGAAATGTTTAAGACAGCAGTTCCTTTTTACTGTACTGTCCTCCTCCGTGTCAGGGAACCTTTCGGTTCACATTCTTGAGGGCCACAGGAAACAAAACCACAGAAAAACAGCAAACCCAAACCATTTGGTTCTGTATTTGCATACAAGAAAGAACACAGCAACATCAGATTTTTTTTTGCCTGCGTGACTGAGAGAATAACTGCTTCTCTAGCAAATGGCTTATTCACTTTATCTCCAGTGGTCTGACTATGCTGCACCTGATTACTTTGTCTTCTGAACATGAAATGAAGAGGGCAAAAGGGAGGGAAACCATTTACATTTTTATTAGTTTTGAAAGATTTGGCTTAGCAGAGCAGCACTGGAGTTTGATGCTGTCATTAACTTTCCAACTATCATAAGTGCCCCGAAATATTTTGGGGATGGAGATGACTGCAAGGCTTGAAGGCAGACTACCTAGTTACAGTGTAGAGAATGTCCAAAGCTGTGACAGAGAATGTATACAGATGATGTATAATGCATGCTTTACAAAGTATGCATAATGCATGTGTTTATACACAGCATGCTAAATCTTGGTCCAGCTGATTTCTCAGTGCTTTCAGTATGACCAGGAGTCACCTCACTGGGCAAACAACTAAGTATTCTAATCAGCTGCCTGCAGGAATAAAATAAAAAAGGTTGATATGAGATTACAACATTCCAATGTTTGTTCAGCAAATGTGTCATCATAAAATGCTGTTGAAAGGCAGTCACCATTACTTTGGAAATGTATTCCCTCCAGAGAGCCAGCATGTAGTAAACGAACATCATGTAATTTGGCCATCCAACCACACAGCATGAGACCAGTGTCCTACCAATGGAGGGCGTAAGTATCCACATATTACTAGCGAAAAGCAGGTGTGGATCCCTTGGGGATGACGCACAACACTCAGCAAGTGAAAGCTCTGGCTTTAATGAAAGCATGGCGTTAGCACGCTGGGAGCCCTGGTACACCAACACTAATCAAATGGGGACATGATGCAGTGGAACCCTGCTTGGGAGTGAAGCTCAAAGGAAAGCACCACAGGGGTGGATAATAAAACTTGTGCTGATTAACATATCATACACATGCAATGTCCTGTTTTGCTCACTAGCAAACTCACTGATGTAATGCAGGTGCTGTTGTCCAAATTCTGACATCTGCAGCTGGCTATCACATTGGCACCTGTGCAAAGGTGGGTGCAGATGAGGGGTGAAGCGAACTATCTGGGTTACCGTCACAAAGAGATAAAACATGCTTGGGACTCTGCATATTCGGATGGGAAGAAGTGAACTACCCCAGGTTACCATAACAAGATGAGACGTGCTTGGGACTCTGCAGACTCAGACAGGAAGAAGCAAACTATCCCAGGTTACCATGACAACGAGATAAGATGGGTGAGACGAACTATCCTGGGTTACCATAATAAAGTCTTCTCACGCTCTACACCACACTTGTCTCTAGTTCATCTCTTCCTTCAGAACCCCATTAACTGTGTTCTGAGTGAATAGAGAAGGTCAGCACTGCTCTGTACGGGTAGCACAGCCAGAGACAGAATATACGTTCATAAGCTCCCACCAGAGGAGGCAAGCTATAAGGTACACTGTCAAGAACCCAGCTTAGAAACTACAGCAAGGGTTTTGACTTCCTGAAATGAGATGCTAAGCTGTCCGTAATGGATACTGTGCTATAAAAGCTGCTACTGCCTTCACTTGGATGGATTCTGTGTCTTTACAGGGGCAAGGACACATG
This sequence comes from Phoebastria nigripes, assembly GCA_035582835.1. Lineage (NCBI taxonomy): Eukaryota > Metazoa > Chordata > Aves > Procellariiformes > Diomedeidae > Phoebastria > Phoebastria nigripes. Next base: position 51,722 of record JAYKAV010000588.1, on the reverse strand, counting down.
CTCACTTCTAATCAGACTAAAAACAAACCCTGCAATTTGGTGATTTCTAGACAAAACAATGGCACAAGGAAGAAAATTTTCAGAAAAAGTTAATAATGAGAGTAACACTTTTGATCCTATTCAAAGTTTCATCTTTTCTAGTCACATTGCTTGTAAGGACTGTCTTTCTAATGGATCCCTGCTTTACAATCACCAGGAAAAACTCTTCCGTGAGCTTTTGACACTACAGAAAGCAAGCAAATAGTCAGTTTTGCCGTATGAGGTCTGGCTTCTGATGTAGTAAGGACACAGGCAGGCACTGGTTCCTCTCATGAGGAATATACTTAGTTTTTCTGAATAATTTTTTAATTTAGAAAGTTGAAAGAGGACAACATATCCCACTGTACAAAAAGCAAGCAAAATCTCTAAGCTGCATATTTTTGCAGAGCCAAAAAAAAAAAAAAAAAAAAAAGGGAAAACACCTGAAGTTTGAGCCATGAAAGACATGTAGGTACTATACAGAACAAAGAACAGGTGTTCTACAGGGCCAGAATATGCTGAGGAGACTATTAAATCCTTTAGCAGTTTTTGAAACAGTCTCATCCCTTTTAGAGTTATCACTGAACAGTCTTTTCTGTCCTAACACACACAGAGAAAATCTGCTATGCCCAGGGGACAAATAAGCATTATGTACTACACCAAGCTACATGACAGCATGATACCCACAAAGCTTGCATGAAAGTAATCATATAAGAAGATAAGCAGTCTCTGGACTAACACAGATCACACTTTTTTTTTAGCCTTGTTTAGGCTTTTATGTAGAGATAATAACAGATTCTCTCATTTGAGTCTTTGCATCTCCTTTCACTAGTATCACTGGATGTTTTTGAACCTGGAATGACATCACAAATAACCCTTTATTATATCAGCAACCCTTAAAAGCAAAAGGTGAAGAAGAAAGGGAAAGATGAATATCTGAAGCAAAGCATTTTGAAAAATAAATACAAAATGTACAAGCAATATTTATTACACAGGGAACATAAAGTACATTTTGAATTTGCCATAGTAGAATAATAACCAATTTTAACAAATTGCCTGCAGTTTTAGAATATATACGAATGCTCCATAATCAGAGACCTTAACAACAGCACTTACCTGCCACCCAGTGTCCATTTGCCTTTTTTCCCGTTTTATAAAAATATACAATATGAAGTCTGTAGAAGACCAACAGTACTATCTGCCAAGATGAACTCTACATTATTATTTGTATTCTATTTGAATGTTACCAGCAAACGAGACTGCTATTAGAAATAAGAAAATCAGGGTAAAGAAACTAAAGCAACATGACTGACCCTAACAAATTATTCAATGAGTCTAGTCAGAAGAGGGTTTTTTTTYTCCTCAAGTGTGTGCCCAAGAATATATGGGAAGTGATGGAGCAGAAGGAAATAGCGTTGGAGGAGGTCCTGAAATTTATGAGGGAGGAAAAGCTGGGGGGCATGGCATAAAACTAACACCCACTAATATCCTTTCCACTCTCAAATTAACTAGCATGTGGACAAATATTTACTTGTCTATTACCTGAAGACACAAGCTGAGTTAATTCAAACTTTGTTACATTACCTGGAAGATGAAAAATAAATTATAGCAGTATGGCTGACTAATTAGAATAGATTTACTGTTTAGTCCTGGGACACTAATCAAAAACTAACCTTACAGGAAAGGATGGAGGAAGGACAGCAAAGGAAACAGAAGAGTGGACAAAAGATAGAGCAGAAAGAAGACAGACGTAGAGCTAGTCCATTATAATTGACAATATTCTGCTCTGGTTCCTCGAGTATTTATTCTAATATTATTAATATTAGAATAGAAACACACAGGAAAGAAATATCAGCACAAGGTAACTCTCTGTGGTTGACACCTGATGGATTTATAGGACAATGGGACAGTCAGTGACTTCTGGCTTGACCTTCCGTTGACTTTACAGGAGTGGCTTGTTCCAGAAGGACAAAAACCTGAGCCCCAGCAAGGACAAAGGAATGCTAACTGAATTAAAGCTAAGGGATGAAAACTTTTTAAATTAATACAACACCTGTTCCTGTAGGTATGACTGAAGAAGTCTGGCCAAAGGTTACTTGCAATGATGAAACAGAATGTAGACAGACCATTGTTATAAATAATTTTTTTCTCTACCCCCGCCCCCCCTACAAACAATAAATAAGATTTTGGCTTTTAAAAGACTGCCTAGTCATTAAATTAATGACTTGTCATAGACTTCAAAATAAAGAATTGCTGATGGAAAAAATAACAAGCAGACCTGTCAGGTTAGCCTACTGTTACACTAGGTGTCAGAACACAGCCTGGCCTAAGAATGGAAAAATTATGTAATTGACTCGAGGGGAGGTAGTAGAGGCTGACACTGAAATGGCTCAATTCAGAGCAATGTATAAGGGGAACAGTGCGTACCAGACCACGTACTTTATAGAGACAGTCAGACAAGCAGACAGACAGACTATGTGAATACATGGACCTACTTCATCATCTTTAGTTATTCAGCTATTCAAGCATTTTAAAAATCATACTTACTTTCAAGCATTTCAGTTACTGCAGCAGGATCTATGGCACTTCCAAACACCTTCAGGAAAACAGTAAGAAGTAAACAAATTCATTATAACACCAACTAATTTAACAATCTAGCATTCATAGGAACAATTTAATACCTATTCAAAATAATTCTATATTACTAATACCTATTCTTTGTCAAGTGGCTATTAAGCAAAATCAAACTTAACTAATACTATCTATCTATGTTTGTGTACTTTAAGATGTCATTTACATTTTTAAAGTTATGTGATATTTTAGAAAAAATTCTTTAAAGCTGAAATTGCATATTCATCCATGTCTGCATCAAGTTCAGAACAGTCTCTACTCTGTAGGAAAAATGATCATGTTTACAGTACCATAAGTGCAATTCTATGAACTGTAAAACAGCAGAACCACAAGTACAATTAGGAAATTTATGTTTGGAAAACACTTGAATTCTTGGCCAATCCTACAGGACACATCCCAAAAGAAAAAATTAAAAGCCGTAACTGCAAGCACCTTAAAGCACAGGTAATCTTCCATAGGGATTACAGACAAATGAGAAGGTGTGAGGAAGTTTTCCTGTATGCTTCTATGTATTATGTAAAGATTGTCCGAATATCTTATGAAAATAAAATGAATTAAGATATCATCTATGAAATGTCTTTTAAGAAACAAATTCAAATGCATTTGCCTGTATTTAGCTCTTGTCTGTTTTACCACAATGAATGTCTTATTCAAAGATACGCTTCTCATGCCTTGGAGTGAAATTCTGACCCCTTTGAAGTAAATGGGAACTTTACCACTGATTTTATTTGGGCATTCATGCTGGACATTCTACCTATCTAAAGAAGCTGCCCTCAGCTGCATCCCACTTATTTTAACAATATTCGGTGCTTTTTTGTTTCTTTTGAATGTGCCAACATCCTTCTTCAAACGGTACCAGTGTTTTCAGACAATATTTTAGCAATAGTCTTTTTTTGAAAGGACTGTGTATGTGTTGCTTCATGCTAGTTAACACCTACTAATGAAGGTCACAGGCACAAAAACACATTAATGTGAGGTAAGACAAAAGATGAACTGAATGAACAAAAGATTTTAGATAAAATCTACTTCATGATAATTACTTTGATGCTCCTCTTATGACTAGGTAAATGTATACAAGAAACTGCTCTTCTATAGAAGTGGGTTATATTACCCACCTCTGGTCAGAACGTGGCTACAGCCTTTTATTACAGAGACTGAAGAGCCGTGTGTTCAGAGCTGTGCTCACCTTGAGACAGGGTRAAGGCCTTAATGAAACTTATACTTTGTAGCTTTCAGATGTATTAACTACGTAGCTTTTTACTAGTGTCAATAATAACCACAGGGGGAAAGCGAAAGTAATCAAGTCCCTCAAGGAAGGGCCTCTTGTGAGCCAGATGCAAAGAATTTTAGAGAAACAGACAGGTAGAGAGAGTGGTTTGAAAAAGAATGGACAAGAGTCTGAAAGAAATAGGTAAGAAAGATACTGTTCCTCTAAACTTCGTCTATCCCTGTTTTGCAGTGGCTTCAGCATGGTTTTGCTTGTCAATAGACATAGCCATTCTGTCTTACACCATTTTTTAAAAAACAATTTTCAAACACAAAATACCATTCACCAGAACCATAACCAATGAGCATACAGTAGACTACAGGGAAAACACATTGAAGACTCCTGTTGTCACTAGTTTCAGGTGTTAGCATGTAAAATGGCAGTAAAATGGCAGTAAAACGATTTGTCTATCATTTATTTGGATCTTCATTTGCATCACGTCTGCTGTAATAACAAAAATCTTGAATAGATGATAGCCATATTAGAATTGAGGTATCATACTGCTTCTAGAACAATCGTATCTGAAACAGAATAAATTCAATTACCCTCATATACACTGTTGTAATTACTGAGATTAGGTAAGAACTGTCCCTGAAAGAGATGACCTCTCACAACCACTGCTGTCAAAGCTCCAGACCATAAAATCTCAAAGAAATGTTAAAATCTATTCCATTCCAGGAATGGGCCTAATACTTCATCTTATTATGTTGAAATACATGTGAAACAAGAACTACTTATCAGTTATAAAGAAAAATAAGACTATGCATGAATTACAGCTTGTACAAGGCTTGAGACATTAGACCTTCTAGCCCAAGGCATCTAACAAGTGAAAGTCACCTTTTCGAAGCACATCTTCCCATGAAACAAGAGAGGGAAAATAGGAGGAAGGCATTCTGTCTCTTTGTGTTGATCCAAGATGCAGACACTGAGAAAAATGTCATGTTTCTCAGGCAGAAACACACCAGGACATGTAACCTCGGGGAAGAAAAGAATACATTCACATGCGACTCCTTAGTCCAGCCTTACACACACGCATCAGTCCAAGTCTGCAGGACTCTATCTCAGAAGGGACTCAGTAGTCTTTATTGCTTTTGGCTTTATTACTGATAATCTCAAAAGGGTGCCAGATTAAGATCTATCATTGGCAGTCCTCTCATTTTGTATTTTAGACTTTTCTTTTTTATCATCTCATGTAACAGGGACTGATTTCATAGACCTTAGCGTTACACACAACAGAAACATTTGATACCTACAAGGAAATGAATGAGTGAAAAACACCACTTTTTTTCTTACATCTCATGATAAGACCTGTTATGAGCAACGTATTAGTATTACCCATTTGCACAACAGCAGTAATCCCCTTCATTAAATAAACATCACACAGCAAGAAAAACTCCACATTTAATCTAACCTTTTCCTTGCACACTCTTTCTAGCAGACTTTATGCCTGTCCTGGTTTTGGCTAGGATGGAGTTAATTTTCTTCCTAGTAGCTGGTATAGTGCTGTGTTTTGGATTTAGTATGAGAAGAATGTTGATAACACACTGATGTTTTAGTTGTTGCTAAGTAGAGTTTACACTAGTCAAGGACTTTTCAGCTTCCCATGCTCTGCCAGGTGCACAAGAAGCTGKGAGGGAGCATAGCCAGGACAGCTGACCCAAACTGGCCAACGGGGTATTCCATACCATATGATGTCATGCTCAGTATATAAGCTGGGGGCAGTTGGCCAGGTGGCAGCGATCGCTGCTCGGGGAGTGGCTGGGCATTGGTCAGTGGGTGGTGAGCAGATGCATCACTTGTTTTTTCCTGGATTCTGTTCCTCTCTCCCTCTCTCTCTTGTTGTTTGCCTCTTCATTACAATTTATTAATATTGTTGTTGTTATTGTTATTATTACTATTATTCTGTTTCAAGTATTAAACTGTTCTTATCTCAACCCATGAGTTTTCTTACTTCTGCTCTTCCCATTCTCTCCCCCATCCCACCGGGAAAGGGGGAGGGTGAGCGAGCGGCTGTGTGGTGCTTAGTTGCCAACTGGGGTTAAACCACAACAAACCCCAAAGAACCAGTCCGTGCCTCCTGTTTGGAGAAGGAGCTAAATAACCCATGGATGAGAAACTACGGCTACAACAAGGTCACGTTTTAATCTTCACAGGGTTATTATCGCTGAAAAGTAATGACCTCATTTTACGCTAACTTCCATTCCCAGATGAGAACCAAGCTGTCAAAAACCAAACAACTCCCCAGGGGCTCTTAGAACTGAAGGTGCGTTCACAGATGCACATACACAAATATTCAAATACAGTATATGTATACCCATATGCACGCATACACGCATATGCAGTATGTATACGGGTGGGTGCACATCTGCTCACGTATGTGTAGTTCTGTTGTATGGTGTGGCACCTCAGGGTCCCGGGATAACCCCGGTGACAAGTTTCTACCTCCCGGCGTCCCCCGCCGCTCCCCCTCCCCGGCTGCCTGGGGCGCCCCGCCGCTCCTCCCTCCCTCTCTCCCTGCCTGCCTCCCCGGACGCCCCGCTCTGCCCGCAGCCTCACCGCGCGGACCTGCAGCTCGACGACCACCTCCAGCGGCATCTGGGCCGCGGGGACAGGGTGGGCGGCGGCGGGGCTGGGCGGGACGACGGCCCGGCCCGGCCCGAGCCGCGTTGCCACGGCGATCGGGGCGCTCCAACGGCCGCGGCGCGCGGCCCCGCCCCGCCCCCTCGGGCGGCGGCGCTGTCGGTGGCCGCGCGCCCGGCGGCGCCCCTCACTGCGGCGCCTGGCAGCGCTGGGCGCGCGCCGGCCCCGGCGCACGCACTGGCGGGCGCGTCGTCTTTACTTTTTTAAGAACACATATATTATATATATACACACATATAACTTGTCAGCGTCTTGCGGTAGCCTCCAGGGAGGTGACCGGCCCTCCGCCAGCACGGAAGAGGCCCGACACACGGTACTCCGAGCAGGGACACGCGGGAGCGCCTCGGCGCCATAACCGCTGGCCACCGCGGCTACCGGCGGCCGGGCCTCGCGGCGGGCTTCGGCGCTTCCTCGCCGCGGCGGGCGGCGTGCGCGGCGGCGGGCCGCC
>JAYKAV010000588.1:21315-44648 GCA_035582835.1 Phoebastria nigripes | reverse complement strand
CCCGGCCCGCCCCGCGCAGGCCCCCGCCCGACGGCGCCGGGGGCGGGAGCGCGGCGGCCCGCTTAGATTGCCGGAAGTGGTGCGCTGCCTCACTTCCGGTGAGGTGTGTACGCGCCGCGGGCGGCCGGGGACGGCGATCGGCGGGGGCTTGGCGGCGGGGATGGCGCTGTGGCTCCCGCGCTCACGGGACGGCGGCCCTCCGTCGGAGGAGGACGAGGAGCGGGGGCAGGCTCCCGCCTCCCGTCAGCGCCTGCCGGAAGTGCAGGTACATCCGTGCCCCCCACCCCCTGCCGCCCCGGCACCTCGCGCCGCTTCCCGCCCCCGGTGGCGCAGCTCCCCCGCCCCGGCCGGCGCGGAGCGGGTCGGTGCTGTCGGTGCCTCGGCTGCCCCGCGGCCGCAGCCCGACCCCGCCGCGGGGGGGGGGGGGGGGGGCGCGGAGGGACGTGGGTCACCGCGGAGCCCGGTGCGTGTCGGGGCGGGGGCGTGCGGAGGCGGCCGCCCCCCTCCGTGGCCGCCCCGCCGCCCTGGAGCACGCCAGGACGGGCAGATGGGCTGCCGCCGGGGGGGGGGGGGGGGTCTGGCGTCTGCCACCACCCGTGAGTAACTGTTCCACGTTTGACAAGTGATGTGGAAGGAGCTGGGTTGAAGTTATCCCAGCACCCTGATGTCTAAAAAGGAGATGTATAGGCGGTGTGTTTCTCTGTTGGCTAGGGCAAGTCGGCGTTTTATGAATGCGTTGTCAGGAATTCTGTGTGTCCTTGCAAGAAGCTGCCATTACATTAGTTTTCCAAACAGTGAAATTTTCATCTTCTTGTAAAAAAAATAAAAGTGCTGCAATTCCCAAACAAAGTTGGCACAAGAACTTTGATGTACCTGCATTAGAGTTTCCTTCAAATAGTCTTTCACAACTTGTGTTGTCCTTCATGTCCCTCTGCGAGAGGTTATCAGCACTGCAAATCTCATAATATGGCACTGGAAGGCTGAGGAACTAATGTGTATGGATGGTTTTTTCTCCACTCTTGGTGGGAAGGCATGGCATATGCTTTAGAGGATAATTTCTTAAGTTACTGAGTGTGAATTCCCAGTGTGCACCTGAAGTAATATAAGCGCTGTTGCTTAAGAGGTCACTCTTCTCTCCCAGCTATGAGTGGTGACCTCCTCAATAGATTTGACCAAAAGGAGCATATGCTTGTGCTGGGCCTCAGCCACTTCATAACTTAAATTCCACTTTCACTGTCAGTTCAAGGGAAGATGTTGGCCATCTGTTAGGTACTAATCCATATTGGAATGCAGGCAGCAGCAGTTACTTTACTGTTGTGATCTGACATCACAAAACTGATGCTTTCTTCTCAGAAGTATATATTCAGAGTATTCTCACACTTGGCTGTTGCTAGCATTGCAGCTCAAAGATAGCCAGAGGGGTTTCAGCTGTGTCAAAAGTATTTTTATAGTCTGGAGACTATTACTGATAGCAGTACATGATGCATGATTTTGCAAATGCACTTAACAAAGTTAGGACATCTTGAATTAGAAATCTCTTTCTAAAAAACATCTAGCTGTATAATACCATGCTTCATCACTTCTGTGAATATAATGCTGCCTATCTAAGGTGCCTTCCAGGTGCATTAGCTTTGGGATTTAGGCCTGTCTGCTCCTATATAAACTGTAAACTGTCAATTTTCCCTCCATAAATAGCATGTCTGATTTTCCTCACAGACATACAGCCAAGGGATTGAATTAGCCTGCCAAAAAGAAAGAGAATTCGTGAAGCACTCTGTAGAATGCACGTGGAACCTAGCAGAAGCCCAGCAAAAACTTGGTAGCTTAGCACTGCATAATTCAGAATCCTGCGATCAGGAATCTGCTCAAGCAAAGACTGAAGCTGCAGAGTTGAGATGGAGAGAGGAAGAGTGGAGAAGAAAAGAAGAAGCACTAAACCAGAGGGAAAGACAGAATCTATGGAACACAGATCCTGTTAGTAAGGAGGTATTTAATAAGGTATGACCCATATCAGTGCGCATGAAAACAAGCGTTAGCCTCTTTTTTTCATTCCACTTGTTACTAGTCTTGAGTGTCTTCTGTGTCCAGTACAGCACAAAACCACAGTATGTGTTAAATGGGGTTTTCTTTTTTCTTACTTTGCCTTATGGAAGGGAGCAAGCTGCACTCATACTACAAATCTGGATGACATTTCTCTACCAGAAGTGCAGATCAGAACTTGCATGGGTAATCTGGGTATTAGATATGAGCCAGCAATGTGCACTTGCAGCCCAGAAAGCCAATCGTACCTGGGCTGCATAAGAAGCAGCATGGCCAGCAGGTCGAGGGAGGTGATCCTCCCCCTCTGCTCTCGTGAGACCCCACCTGGAGTGCTGCGTCCAGCTCTGGGGTCCCCAGTATAAGAAAGACAAGGACCTGTTGGAGCAGGTCCAGAAAAGGGCCATGAAAATGGTCGGAGAGATGGAACACCTCTCCTGTGAAGAAAGGCTGAGAGAGTTGGGGTTGTTCAGCCTGGAGAGGAGAAGGTGCTGGGGAGCCCTTATTGACCATATTGTGGCCTTTCAATGTTTAAAGGGGGCTTATAAGAAAGATGGAAAGATTTTTTTTTTTTTTTTTTATCACTGTCTGTAGTGATAGGACAAGCAGCAATGGTTTTAAACTGAAAGAGGGTAGGTTTAGATTGGATATAAGGAAGAAATCTTTTATGATGAGGGTGGTGAAACACTGGAACAGGTTGCCCAGAGAAGTTGGGGATGCCCCATCCCTGGAAGCAATAGAGGTCAGGTTGGACGGGGCTTTGAGCAACCTGATGTAGTGAAACATGTCCCTGCCCACGGCAGGAAGGGGTGGAACTACATGATCTTTATATGTCCCTCCCAACCCAAACCATTCTTATGATTCTATGTAGTGCAAGTGTTGCCAAATGCGCTGAACAATAGTTTCTTCACATGAAGAGTGTGCTTCTCTACTGTGCCAAATTCTTAAAATGTGAAACTGTTAGTTTGCCTCTAATAATGACTACTGTAATACAGATTATTTAGCACAAACTTTTTTACAGTAGAATCTCAGCTTTGATTTCACAATTTAATTTGAACAGCTAGCACACCTCCTAATTTCACTGATTTAGCTGCATCCAGGCTGCAATGTACATGATTCTCATTGTTGACAGATCAGTAAGTTCCTATCTGAGGACAGAAGCTTCTCAGAGTTCTTTGGTCAGTAGACTATAATGAGACTTTTAAACTCTATTTTTAGGTAATGCACTTTTTTAAAGAAAACCTTCTCAAGTATATGACATGGCTCTAAAATTAGAACATAGCCCTTTAAATAGTGACATATTAAAATATAATACTCCTATATATCACAAAAAGGTATGTCTGGAGTTTCTGTGATAGTACAATTTTTCTCTTCCTCAGAGTTTTATTAATCAAAAAAGAAAAGAAATAGAAGATGAAGATGTGTCTGAACCACTTATGCAAAAACATGAACAAAAGATTAGACATTTTGGTGAGTGTGCTTTTTCCAACATTTTGCAGTTCAAACTTCTACAGAATTTGTGTAGGTTTGTTCCTTATTGTACAGAATGAATGCTAACAAATGAAAGACTTGGCTAACGGACTGTTCAGCTTTATTTTATCAGGACAGATAATAATTTCAAAGCGAAATAAGGTGTAAACTGTAGAAGCTTGTTAGTCCCTGTGACCAGTAAGAACTTCAATTAAAAAAAAAAAAGAAAAATTTAATACTCAAATGAGCTTAAGCCTAAAGTTCTAGCAACTTTTTCTGCTGTTCAGTGGCAAAAGGCAGGGACATTCATGGAAATATAAGTCATGTGTATAAAAGTGCATGGGATTGTCCATAGCTGTCTCCTTTTAATAAATGTTTTTATGGTGGCTATTAAGCTACCAAGGGTAATGACTGATTAAAGGGAAATGTCTGTAAACACCTACTGAGAGTATGCGTGCATGGAATTGTGCGTTTCTTAAAATTATATTTAATTATCCACTAGGTGTCACTTTAACTCTGTCATAATTGTTGAACCCAATTAAGCACAAAACTAATCTTGTAAAGTAATCTGAAATTTTGATGGTTCTCTGAATTGCTTTCCATTCTTAGTTACAGGCTGGTTTCAGGCTATGGTGTAGTATATCCATATTTGGAATTCCAGAACAATCAAGAACAGGACCGAGTTGGCAAAATTCAATTCTTTGTACAAACTCGTTTTCACTAAGCTATTTGGCTTCTAAGGATCTTAAACTGTTTTAAAGAAAGGGTTTCTAGCCCTGTTAGCCGTAGCAAGCCTTGCAAGTACCAAGTTGAGGCACAACACTGTCAGAGTATGCAAATAGCAGTGATAGGCACAGGTTCTATCAAATACCTTAACTGCTAAGTGTATGGTAGCAGAATCAGAAGACGTCTCCCCTGCTGTGCATTTCAGTGAAAAAAGAGGCTTTCTTGCAGACTTCCTAGCTAAGAGTTGGGCAAAATTACTTTGTTGTCTAGATTCAGATTAAGCTGTTACAGAAACAACCTTATTACCGAAGGTCATCAATTTTTTTCTTACCTCCTAAGTTCAAAGCCAATGTTAATTCAAAATATGTAAGTCCATTGTAAAAAGGGACAGTACATTAATGCTCTTTCAAGTCTCTTGGTCTGTGCTAGCTGCTGCCAAGGGGCAGTGTGGACTTCGCTAGCCATATTGCATGAGTCCTGTTTCTGGATCCTGCTCTGACTTCCAAGCAATAAAAAACTTATGCAGAATAGCTCTCTTGAAAACAGCCAGAAGAAATATTAGCCATTGCTTTCTCTTTAGGCATTTGTTTGCTAGAATTAAGATTAGCTTAGGTCATTACCACTGAATTACCTTTAGCCCAGTTATAATTATACACTGATAGACGGGTAAAGCTGTACATCTGGTACCTGTTGCCAGTAATGAATTGACTGTCAGTGATACATGAAGGACAATTTTAAGAAGTGGCCTGAGTATTGAGTTCTGATTTTTAAACTCAGCTCTTTACATAAAGGTAGCTTCATGCTATCACAATTCATCTTCTAGTTAACATTCCAATACTGATGTGGCTTTGCTTTTTGAGATCAAGCTGTTCCTGTAATTAAATTCAAATTTCCTAAAAACCTAGCGAATCATGTGTTAGAAGCACTTTCATTTTTGACAGATTACATATTCTTTTCTTTGCATTCTTATTTGCAAACATTGAGAGGATTTATGTTTGTCAGAGTCACTGAATGTAAATCTCTATCCTAAACTTTTTAAACTATTTGGTGATGTAACTAATAGATTCCTACACCATTTTGTTAGTTTGTATGAGAACTGATTAAAAATAACTTACCAACGATGCTAGACATGCATTAAAATATAGGAAATTGTGACTGTTAAAATCTGCTTTTAGTATCTTTGAAGTCCGATTATACCTTCTGGTAATGCTCTTTCAGGGTTGGTTAGATGTATAAATAAAACCCCCAAATTTAGCTGCATGCTGTCATTCTGAGGTTAGTGAATTGCAAAGGTGTTATATATACTGTGATAGCAATGCAAGTAACTTCCTTGCTGCATTAAATCATTTATCCATTTAGTATATCTTAACTATGTTTCTCTTATTAGGTATGCTGAGCAGATGGGATGATAGTCAAAGATTTTTGTCTGATCACCCATATCTTGTATGTGAAGAAACATCTAGATATCTCATGTTGTGGTGTTTTCATCTAGAAGCTGAACAGGTATGAAGATGATGTTTAAATTGTTTGAAAGCATACAGTTTCCCACTTGCACTATAGAAAAGCTGACCAACTTGATTAGTTGTTTTAACTGTTCTTCCCACCCTCTCTCTACTTTTATTGAAGAAAAACTCTATAGGGCATTGTCATACATATGTCTAGTTACAGCTAATTATCAGTCCCCTTGCTTCTCTGAGCATCAGTTCTCATCTGTTTAGGAACTAGGACAAAAAGAAATTATGCTGAATTTTAGAAATATAATCACAGGAAATATCTTTAAATCATAACTAACTTTTTTTCAGAAAAGAGCTCTGATGGAGCAAGTAGCACACCAAGCAGTTGTAATGCAGTTTATTATAGAAATTGCCAGAAGCTGCAATGTCGATCCAAGAGGCTGTTTTCGTCTCTTTTTCCAAAAAGCCAAAGTAAGTCAACTTGGGTAATGATGGGAGAAACTCTTGATGCTGTACAAGGGACCAGTGTTCTAGAGAATGTTTCCTCCTATAAGAGGCTAAATATTTTATTGACTGACTTAGGCTTATGGGAGAGTGTTTTGTTAGCAATTCTTTTCTAGACAGAATATTTTGGTGTACTTTCAATTCTTAAAATGAAAGTTTAGTGGATTTTGCTTATCACAGAAGGAAAGAAAGATACAGCAGGGGGACAACAGGGGTGTTATAGACAAGTAAGAACTAAGTAACAACAGCAAATATAGACCAGTTTAAGGACTGATTTTGGCTAATTACACCTGTGTTTTCACAGTGTTCCTATGTATTGTCACAACTTCCCATTTCATCTGCAGTTCACAGCGGGGCCCAAAATAGTGTCCCTTTCTCATTACCGAAATAGAGCAATCCAGAGCTATGCAGGAGAAATGCGGGAAGATTGAAACTGTGGTTTGCTGTAGACTGTATTCAGTTATTCAGGACTCTGATGGATCTCAATATTGCCTAAAGTAGTTCAGTTGAAGTGCGAGTCAACTTGTGCTTTACTTTTGACCAGAGTGCTACAACAAGCACCTGTTCTTCTAAGGGTACTGGCTTCTGAGTTGGAATAAAGGAAAGGCTAAAATTATATTTATTTTTACATGTCCTTAGATAAATCAATTACTTTGTTTCTACATATAAATACTATAGATTGTCTTAAAAAGAAATCGACCTGAAATTTCATTTTAAATTGACTAACATTATTCTTGAGTTGTTCACAGTTGTTATTCCCCAAAGGGTATAACATACATTACTGCATGGTTTTTTTCAGCACTGTGTATGCTTACAACTCAAAAGTAAATCTGGCTGAAGTGCAAAGATTTCATTTTTCTCTTTGCAGACAGGAGAAGGCTATTTTGAGGCTTTTAAAAATGAGCTTGAGGCATTCAAGACGAGAGTGAGAATCTGGTCACAATCACATGGCTTTCAAACTATGTTACTACATGATCTTAGTATCAATCCTGGTCTTGTAGGAGAGCTGACATCTTTTTCACAGGTAGGTTTATTATTTCTAGAAATTAATTTAACAAAAGGAGGATTAGGTCCTACCTTGAGAAGCTGTACCTTTCTGTAATACAAAGAGGATTATTCCTAGAACTGCTAGTGCTCAGGATATAACGTGCAGTATTATCAATAAGCAAGGCATATATAGGTTTTCTTTTTACTTGCTGGAATTCAGACAGCATCAGCAGAAGGTCAAAAGCATACGTTAGTTCAGTGTCCTTACATTTTCATGCTTAAAATAAACACTGCATCATAAAACTGATCAGATGCTAGAATTGTATTCACAGTCTTTACCACAAGCAGTGAAACGAGCTTTCAGTGTAAAATGACTAATCCTATTCATGGGATCATTCAGGTAAGTCAAGCCTAAGGAAAGTCTCCTGTTGTGATAAAAGGAAGCTGAAGGTACTTAGGTCTTTTGTTACAGTACTAGTGATGGCCACATTCTGGAATGAAGAAGCAACTTAAAAGATTGTCAAAAATTAGGTATTAGGGAAGGCATCACAATTGAAACTACTTATTTGAAATAATTTGATTAAAGTACTTCTCAAGTAAGATCCAACAGCTGAATTTTAAGTAAATGTGCAGTCAAGTGCCAGAAATATTGAGACCAAATACAAGCTATACCAGCAAATTTAAAAATTCTTGACACAGTGAGATAATATTGGTTGATGAATTTTTCAGAGCTTATTTCCTTACTGTTGCAAATTTGTCTCATCTTAAGATGGACAACACGAAGAGTCCAACTTAAGCTAAAATCTCTGTTTCTCTTTTTCTCTCTCCCTCCATATATACAGTTATGGAGAATTAAGCTGTCAATTTTTCATCTGTTGCAGAACACAGGGGATCTACAAGGTTCCATAAACACAGATGTCTGCAGTTTAAACTCTGTGATACAAAGAGATGAAGAAGAATCCAAAATGATGGACACAGTATAGTACTCTTAAGACTGAGGCCAAGTACTCTTTTTTGGTTTTTTTCCCTTTTTTTTTTCAAAGAAACAAACATGGCTATTTTCTTGACACTTATTTTTCTGGGTACTGCACTTTATTTTTGGTGTCAGATTTTTGTTGTTGTTCTTTGGTTTTAGGGGGGAAGGGATTTTGAAGGGTGGGTAATTCAGAAAAACTTGTAATATTGTTTGAAAATGTGCTGCTAGGTTTTTGGTTGTCCTTGAAGAGCAGGGTTCTCATATTGCCGAATGTGAAACTGGATGTGTTTTCTGCTACTAACCTTGCCTTTCATGACTTTAGAAATTAAAGTATGAAAAAAAAATCTGCACAAATACAATGTTTACAAGAAGCGGTAGATTCTTGGTAGAATCTGCTATTGTCTTACTACAGATGTGGACGTGTTTTACTCTATGAATATTGGAGATCACAACTGTATTCATGCTACCTTGCTGACATTATAAGCTCTCAAATTTGGTTATCACTAATAGCAATAAATCAATATCTGGTATCAGTATTTCAGATCTGAATGGGTTAGATTAAAACACTGGCTTTCTACCTCTACTAAGGGGATTTAAATGTTACATTGTGCTTTCATTAAACATAACTTGGTTTTGTCCTAAAATGTAAGCAATGCTTGTCTACATATGAGTGCTGGGTTCTATGATTTCTAGGAGTCTGACTCTCTTCTTGTTCATAAGGCTAACTTCAGATTTTTTTTTTTTAAACCAAGTCTTATTATGGGGAGAAGTATTGGATGGAGGGAACTTGAGGTACAAGGGTTAGGCTAAGACTTCAGTTTAAACAAAAAGCTTTGTTGCAGTTCATAGAGGGTAAGGTGTCATGCCGGGTTTGAAAGGTATTTCATATGCTACTAAACTAAAGTGGGTTTCTGACRTTGCCAACTCAAACAATTAAAAGTGGAAAATCATTAAAAGCTTCCTGCTTGAGGAGCTGGAAATCCAAATACCATTTCTAGACAAGGCCTTCCACAGAACCTCTGCAACCCAGAATTCTACTGTGCTTTTCTAACTTGCTGCTATTACAGCAGTTCTATCTATCAAAATGTATACTGCAGTTGGAAGACGCCAGTGAAGACAGCTTGTATCTCAAATAATGGTATCGGTACACACTCTTCAGTCCTTTACTGTATTGTTCTGATTGTATGTAAGGTCTGGAAGGTATCTAGATTTCAATAGTTTGATGAACACAGTCTACCTGCAGTTGCTAATTTGGGCAAAAGCTGTGCTGAGATCCAGTAATTTTCAGCTTTGGCTATAGCAGAGATATAGGGAAAAGTCTCAGTCTGCAGTATGTACCAGAGTGAGTATTAGTACAAATGCAGTAGCCAAAGTAGGAACTCCAGATCCACTGATAGTAGTAGTTTTTCATATGCCTTGTGTTCTCTAGCAGTTCTTTTGCAGACAGACTGAGAATAAAGGAGCAAGCAGCAGCTCTGTCCCAGTTGCACATTAGAGATAACCAGCTTCAGTAGCAATTTTTTTTTTTTTTTTTTTAAAGTTTGACAGATATTCCTGAGGGGATAAGTAAACACTGCCTCCTCCTTAATAATTAATTAATTATTAAGGGAAACTAAAGGAAACTAATAATTTCAGGTTGTTTTTTAACTGAATGTTATGTACAAGGGTAGTAAGGGCAGTGTAGTACWGTGACTTGCAATTGCTATTGTTAGCATTAGAGCCACATTGATCTAGCAACCTGTGATATACTGAAAGTTATTTTTAAAGTTTCTAAGGGGCTAAAATTGGAAGGTGTGGGAATAAGCGTCAAATCATAAGAAGATTCCCTCCCCCTTTTCCTTCTGGCTAACTGAAATTTATGTATGCTGGCAAAAAAACAAGCGTAGCTGCTTTTTATTGAAATCAAAATGCATAAATAGAAGTAAGCAGCACATCAGGGTCTCTCATTGTAATGTGGTAGTTACTGTTTTCTAACCATAACTTTTTTAAGGAAGTGCATCTCTAAACTCACTCAGTCTACAGTCTCCATATAGACATTTCTGAAGATGAAAGTACAAGTGGTCAGCCTTTTGGCAAGCTTTCTTTAAAATGTAAGGAAAGCTGCTTGCAGTGATAGCTGCTGCCCATGTTGTTCATTTATAGTAATGGGAAAGCTTTACAAATTCTACAATGACCATCTTTTTTAGACACAAATGTGTCTCAATATTGATAATGCTAAAACTAGACGTGCAAATGTAGTCCGAGGTACGTCAGCAACACAGCTCTGTAGTTGTTTACAAACAGTCACTGCAAAAGGAGATTGGGACCTGCATTTAGCAGGACACAGCTACTTCAGACGTTGCCTAGACACAGTTGTTTGTTCCTCAGGTTTTGCTGACTCTTCTTGAAACTCTCAATCTGGTGAGCATAAAAAAAGGGCTAGGAGAGTTCACTGAAAAATAGCAATGTCTGCATTACCTGGACTGTTAAAAAGTGTGGCCTGTGGAGGTTTGTAACTCCAGTTATCTAGTGAATAAATAAATACAAGAGCTGGTCAGAGACATGAATTAGTAGTATGAACTCATGAAAACCAGTCCAATTGCTACAATAAAACTTGCTACAGTAATATGACACAGTTAATAATTTGACCACTGGAAATCCTGGCACTGGCATCAATGAGCAGTTATTTTTTTCAAAGACAGTAGAAAAGACACATTCACTAGTCAAGATCATCTAGCTACAAGCTTACCAGATTACACTTAATCTGTTCAGTATCTGCTGTCTTTTTACGAATAAAGTCTTACACAGCTGCACAAAGACAGAGGCTTTACCAAATGTGTTACACATCATTGAAACCCCATTTCTTATGCCTGCAAGATAGCTGCTCTGAGGGCAGAAATACAAACATAGTAATAAGGCCAATCATCCAAGCAAGTGTTAAGGGTAATTTACGCCCAGCAAAATCACCTAACATCTGTGCAAGCAAAGCTAAAAGAAGGTGACTGTATTCCATGAGATCAACCTATATATATGCCAGTTCTGGTCTGAAATGGCTCTTTGCAGAATGGTGGTCATGGTTCCCCACAGCTTCTGGCTGGCCCCAACTAATCACACATTCCAGAAACGTGCTTTCATGTCCTTATCGTTGCTTCGCACTACATTTCACGAGTGAGTAGATGAATCGATGTGCCTTTGTAATTAAGCTGTATTCTGAAATGTGTTTCCTTTACCAGTCAGTATTTGCAAACAAGTATTTTCTGAATAAGACACGAGAGTAGCTGCTTTTGTTGAAGTCAGTTACTATATTATAAAAATTAGGTATATTTAATATAAAAAAATACAGCATTAAAGTGAGAACCACAGGCAACAAAGTTTTATCATAATGTAAGTTAAGGACAACATCAGACTTTAATTATTGATCAGTCTGGTAGACTACTTAGAGAAATCCTTGATTGCTGAATCTCATGTAATCAAGTGTGAGCTATGACAGATGAGCAGAAGTTAGACCTATTTTCACCTGGGAGTGGCAGCATCTTTCTGGCTCATATCTGGCAACTTGGTTTGGAGGAAAGCATAGATATGTGGCCAGATCTTATTGGTTTCTGTTCCAGAGAAGGATTTCAATAACCCTTTTTCCCTAAGGAAGAAAAAGAAGAAAGCATTACAGAAGTCAAATTGTTTAATTGTTCCAGGATCTCCACCTCACTTTAAGATTGCCCTGGCAGGAGTGTGTGAATATGCATGTGATTTAACACCAAGAACAGCCGTAACATTGGGAATGCAGGCTGGACATGCATTACTCTATTCCTCAAACAGTGAGCTACTGGCCACATCAGTTCGTAAAACTGACAGCTGTCCACAGAGTACTTAATAACAAACTATGAAGGGTAAAAAGAAGAAGCAGCAATGCAGTCATATAGCACGTGCTATACAGCAGTCATCCAAACAACTGTGACTAACCCAGGTATTGTGAAGTTACATCTCAAGGATCAAAGAAGGTGCATCAGAACAAGCAAGTCAACCAGGCACAATCAAGTTATTCTGAATTAGTTCTAGTAGCTAGTTTTATCTGTAAAGTATGTTATTATCAGTAATAATAATAGCTTAGGCCTATGTCTTACTGTGGTGCTTTGGGGCATTTTCACTTCGGAAAGCTACCAAAGTCAGGAAAATCATTGTCAATCCAGAAAAACTCCTTCTTTAAAACTTAACCACCCCAAAGATGGAACTTCTAGTCTTCTGCTCAACAGTTTTGGGAGAGCATAATGAAGGGTGGTGGATATGGAGATAGAGGAAGGACAGTCACTTCAGGATGTTGTCAGAGAGAGTCTGATTTCTTTGTCTAGGCAAGATAAGACTACAAAGCTCTACATGGTGACCTATTATTTGTAAATTAGCAATGTGATATTTGCAGCTTTACATTAAGAGAAACTTTGTGTATAATTTTGGCTCTTAAAAGAACTAATAACTTGTTATCATTCCACACTGCAAATGTCAGTATTCTCAAATAGCTACTTATTCCCAAAGAATCTTGCTAGCTGTGCCCGTCACAGTCCTGTTCTTAGAACAGCCACTTTTAAATCCTCATTAACAGTTTTTCTATTTGTGTATCACTTCTTGACCCCTTGCCCTTGTTAGGAGGGCTTCTACTTATACATCCAGAAGAGAAAACACTGTTAAATCTTCCAAAAAAAGGAACTGTCTCTGTTACCTTACTAACCAGAGCTATGTTGCTCAGAACAGTACTATAATGTATTGAATAATGCATAGCACTCTCTGTAAAGCTAAATACGGCTACAGTGAAAGGCTCTTTTGCTAAGCAGGCTCCTGAAGAGGTTTCATGCAACAGTGGAAAACATAAGTCATTTTACTGGGTTGATTTCTTATTGAGTTGATGAAAGACGCGCTGCTACTCATACCATGTTCACTGTTGCAGTATCTCTGTTAACTGAAGAGATCTGTTCCTTGCTATGCTAATGTGGAAGAAGCTTTTAAAATGTGGAAGAACAGATTTTACTACTTACCGATAATATTCTAGAACAGGTTTTGTTTGTGCATCATAAGCCTGCAGCCTCTTGGTAACCGTCTCTGGCTTATCATCATCACGCTGAACAAGTGGCTCTCCAGTAATATCATCAATGCCCTAATCATGATTAAAAGTAAACACTGGTGTATATTTCTTATTTCTGTTTAAGTATGGTTTGTGTAATTTTCTATTTAAATTATGATCCGTTTCCAGTTAGTCAAGGTGTAGATTTCTGCTTATAAAGAGAAGGGCTACTGCCCATATCTTATCTAGAATGTAAGATGTTGACTCTCCAGTGAAACAGTCCATCAGTTAAAAATATTTTCTCAGTATTGGCAATGAACATCAGGTCATAGTAACTTGACTAATTTGTCTTCTGGAACTCTTGCTGAATATGGGAAATATATAGACAAAACCTTCATATATGAGGGAAAACAGTATTGTTGGTAGTTATGTTCCTGCCTAACAGGAAACAAGCAAGACCAACTGAACCKTTGTTTGACAATACTGAAACGGGGAAAGGAGTTAATGGCCCTTCGATTTTAAGTCGCAAAATGGAAGAGTTATCATTTAGCAACAGCTGTACAAAACATGGCATAAAAGCCAGCTGAAGTTTTTCTAGGACTCAGTAAACAGAGGTAGGAACCTAATGTGTGAACTATGACAGCTCCTACTTTACTGCGTATTTCACTTGCMATTTACTGAAGTGCTTTAAGTGATTACGGAGCTTTTAAGCCTTGAAACCAGCAATGACTGAAGAAATTATTGACCACTGGCATATCTTATGAAGGACTAGCTAGTGGCATAAAAGTTGGCTCCTTCTTAGGTGCATTGAATCATTGTGCATCTACGGACAGAATATGACCCACCACATATATAAAGGACTCTTTGCTCCTTCGTACATATTAATTAAATCCTCAAGAATTTTCATTTTCCCTACAGACAAGTTTAATCTGACATTTGGAGTGGAAGCATGAGTGATCTTGCAAGTACAAAGCCAATTAGACCACAAAAATGTTCTCCTTTCCTGCTTGCATTCTGGCAATCAGTTTCAGAAAATCRGTAATCGTCAATGTTCAGTAAGCTTCTCTGTTCATGAAGGTGTGAAGAAAGTCTGTTCCAGAACATCTGTATCATATTAGAGATGGATTTATATGGTCAAACTTACTGTGTATACATAATATAATAATTTAAAACACTCGAGTCTTTCTTTCTAGCACCTGTGCAGGCAGCCATACTAGTGCCTTCATTGTACCTATCAAATATTGAGCCTTCAGCCTGGCATTAACTCTAAAGCCATAATCTTTTGGTTCTGTTGAGTAAGTAAACACTTTGCAGGTCTATTAGATAACAGAGACAACTGTATTTCAGCTGTTCAGCTCCATTCCATGGTTGCACTTAAATACTGCAATCTACTTCAGCATGTTGTGATATGCCTGCTAATTAGTGGAAGGTAGAGCGGAGTGTTCCTAATAGCAAAGCTTTTGTAGCTGAAGCCCACTCCTTGGTAGGTCTGGTAATTCGCTGTTGCAGCTTGCCTATGCTCTTCTGCAATTAAAAATAGCCATCACTTAAAACACCACGTTTTAAACAATACAAAGGCAGTGTTTCCAGTTGCTCACTTCCAGTGCTTACCTGCTATTTCAGCTGGCCTCATTTCCTGCAACTCTGAAATCCAAAAATTACAAGGCCTGCTATGCTTCTGATGTAACTTCATGGAGCTTCCAGGTGAAACATGATGCCACAACAGGTAAGTTATTTAGAGTTAAGGATAAAATACAGCTTAAGCTGAGTTGCACTAGGGCTAGTCCGAGTCCTCAAAAATCTCAAGGTAACAATGTACAATCRTTATCTTCAAGTTTACTATTCCTCTTTAGGATATCTCAAGCTATAACCTTTTTGATCTGTTGAGAAGCTTCCCTGACTGGCAAGTTTCTACATCTAATTTTGCAATACGACAACTGTTCCCTTGAAAATACCCGTCCTAGTTAAATATAAATACAGGGAAAGCACTAAGTGGATTCCTCTGACTGATGATTCGGTGTGCTTCCTAGATACAAAGAATGAGTCCTCTGGAGAAAGGAAAAGGAAACTACGTTTTGGACAGTACAGGCTGCAGACTTGCAGAACAGGCTAAGAACATGCCCAACTCCTATGCCAGTGTGCAAGACTGAGAGTATTCCAGATCAGTGAACAGCTTTAACAAGAGCTTACAAAACACCATGGTGTTTCATTCTGCAGGGGACAAACACRTTGTCCACCAGCTTGAGCTTCTACCAGGTCACTAACATACACTCAGAGGCACGGTGTTACCACAAAGGTTCTGTGCTCCTAAGAGATGAAATGAGCTTTTTTCTTCTGAGCTACTGTGTTTTGCCACAACATACGCAAATATTTTACTGCAATTACCAAATGCAATGCAACATTTATTTAGCGCCAACACCGACGTGTATTGCTTACCTGCACTTTGGGAGGACTGAATTCAAGATTGTAGACTCTGCCACTAGCAGGGTGGATCCAACGTGCTGTGAGCCGACATTTTATGGTCTCAAATGGCACATCTAGGTCAATCACAGTATCTATCTGACATTGTTTATCCAGGGCTTCTGCCTGAGCAACCGTTCTGGGGAAACCTTTTTGAAGGAAACAACTCCATAAAAATCCAAAGGCAGAGTTATAGTGAGAATTACCTGGATTCAGTCATTAGAGAAAATAATTTTCAGATGGAAAAAAAAAAAAAGCATCGTCATACTGTAAAGGTTGAAGAGACATCAGATTTTCCAAGTATTTTTCAGTGTGTCATGGCACTTTACCTTCTTAAACGCCTCCCAGCTTCCATTTCCTCATTTCAGTTAATCATCTTCCCAGAAGTGTGACAGATAAATGCAAGAAGACCCCATACTCCTATGTACTACATACCACTATATTGAATAAAAGCATTGTATACACATTTCAAACAATAAAAGCTACAGGCACTTCACTCAGAGGTCTGGAACAACCTAGGAACATTTGTGACAACTCCCACAGTTGTGTAAGTCTGGATTAAGGAGATGACCATTACAAACCTATTTTATTCATTGGGCGGCAAGCCCAATATATCTA
Source organism: Phoebastria nigripes (assembly GCA_035582835.1). NCBI lineage: Eukaryota > Metazoa > Chordata > Aves > Procellariiformes > Diomedeidae > Phoebastria > Phoebastria nigripes. Next base: position 28,387 of record JAYKAV010000588.1, on the reverse strand, counting down.
CCAGAGGCACTCCAGGATTAATTTTACATAAAAGAGTAGCTTTAGAAAGAGTTCTGCTAAGTCTAGTTTGTCAAGTTATCCTCGGGGATGATGACTGTGAGAACACTTAGGGTGAACAGGAATTTGTCTCTTCGCTTAAAAGACACTGCATTTTGCCGCATGACCTCTATGGCTCCGGTAGCGTGCCTTCAAAGGCACATGTTACTACTAGACAAATCTCGTGGAACTTAAGAAGGAAGGGGGTGGAAACAGAGAACAAGAAAACCAAGGTCTCCACAAAGAATTTGAGATGAAAAATTGACCACAAGAACTTCAGCGGTCAAAGCTACTGCAGAACATGCTATTGCGCCACAGATTTCACTGGAATAATACCTCTACCCACAAAGCTCTTGCACAGCCTCATGTTCTTCAGTGGCTTGTAATTTTCATAATGCTATACAAGTAAACTTCTCCATAAAGGCAAGTACTGATAGGTACAAACTTAAGAAACTCTTCTTTGCATAACATTGGTTGATGAGTCCATTGCCTGAATAAGGAACCAGCCAAGAACTAGCCTTACAACAGAAAAAAAATATTTTATGGTCTTAAGGCTACTGTGTCTTGTCTAACACATCACAAAAGAAAAGAGTTGATTAACTCAGATCAAGCTCTTGCTTGTGTGTCAAGTCTGATGCACCTGGTTTGCATCACAGTCATCAACTGCCCTCATCCTATTTCTCTCACATTGACATTATCTCATGGAAGTGCTTCTAAATGTTAAGAGCAGGGGGAGAGCCAGGACTCCAGCACTGCTGTTCTTTCTTACTATTGACAAGCTAGTCAGCCACCACACATCTTAGTTATGCAGCTGGAAAATGAGTTTGCTTTGGGACTTAGTAACGAGAAACTTCCTCAACAAATTGAAGTGCCTTTACAAAAGCATTTCATTGAAACTGAACCAGCGTTTGCTGCATACAGTATCTTCTCGATACAGAAAAAATAATCTACAAGATGTGATGAATTATGAAGAATCCAGGAACACGAAGTGCCCCAATTATACAGCACATAAATCTAAGCAGATCATACCCACACAAACACGACTCAGGCTGCTGCATCTGCTATGACTCCAGAAGCCACCATCCTATCGTCAGGCAGTGGAAATGGGTATTTGGCTAAGTGAGCATACAAGAAGCTCAGTAACTATTTAGTTTGACCTAGCTGACCTCAGCTGTTTGTTCTGAGTTGCAGTTATCAAACTAAAGACTTTCTGGTTAACATATTTCAACAGAACAGTATTGTTCCTACAGAGCTGATTATGCCAGAGCTATTCCTAGTGTAATTCACTGAGTCTCATTACAAAAGCTGATGCGGACAAAATTTCTGCTCCAAAAGTTTAAAGAAGGCAGCACATTAACATGCAGCAGAAATTGATTTATTCTCTTACGGTCTCCACACCATCCTCCTGTTAAGAGTTGCCAGTGTGCCCAGCTACACTGCTACACATCCAGATCCACAAGGCTGGAACTGTGTGTACACAGGACCTGGAACTAAAGAAAAAAAAACATCTGCAGCTCTTTCCTTTATTGATTAGGTTTCATTGTGCTGTTCGCTGTGGGAATTAAGCCTTTGTCTTCACTAAGGAGGAACGTAACTGTGACTAAAGCCACCAGAACCGATCACTGTACCAGAAGCAATTATAATAAAGCACTACGGGACAAAGAGCACTGTGGATTTTTCATTCCCTCTAAATAAAAAGCCACACCAACAGCTTTTTAGTTTTATCTACTGAGACAGGTTGTGACTAGAATCCGAAAACACACACATCCAGCCTAGACACTATCTTTGTGCTGCGCATCCAACTGTACTCCCATGGGCTGGGGTAACAAGAGCCATTCAGTTCATGAAGACAGCAGCAAATGCATTTTCTCTCTACCGTGAATACTGAAGCAATAAGCTTATGCTGCAGAATTGCAGAACAATTCACTCTAGAGAACAGAACCAAAGAGCAAATGAAAGAGACATTTTAGAGCACTTAAGCCATGTTTTTGTTAGTGATTTATTACACACTGCACTGCTGCAGTACTTGCTTTCCGTATTTACCTTGTTGCTGCATCACATACCCACCTTTCTATTTAAATAATTCCTCAGCCCCATTCTTCAAAAGTGTTCCATTCCCCAAGGACTTTAACAAGAGAAGGCTTTAAAAAAAGAAACTTCTCAATGCATATTTTAAAGTGGAAATAAAGCATAAGAATTACCAGAATTGCCAGTTTTGAAATTTTACTGGCGTTTTGAACTACCCTTTTCAACATGATTTAAACATCCCTGTAACGCTCTGAAGGCAGGATGCACCCAAAGCATTTTACAGCCAAAGAAACTGGGGCAGACTAGGTGCTGAAGGTTTCACAACAAGCTGGCAACAAATACTCTCCAGTTACTATGACTCGAGGATGGCTACTGGACTGTAGCTACCCACAAGTGACCAAAGCACTCCAAGCTTTCCACCACAGAACTTCTCTCCACATATAGTGATATTCAATATGCTAACTTACCATCCAATAGCCAGTTGTACCGATCTAGACCTTTCAGCTCATTCAGCATTAGTTGTGTCATGATGTCATCTGGAATAAGCCGCCCTTGATCAATGTAGGACTTGGCAAGGATTCCAACTTCTGCGAAAGTAAGAGAAGTCATATTACACTATCTCTGACCTCCAGCAAGCCAAAAAAAGCCCACAAGCCTGCAAAAAATTTGTTTTGATCAGGATGGCACAGAACAGTAAAGTTGTAAATAAGACAGACAGCATGCTTGCTGAAATTCAAAAACAGATGATCAGTTAGGATCTGATCATGCAAATATGTGTCAGATTAATTTGATCAGTCTGTAGTTCCACGGATGGCAACAGGGCATTCAGCACACCTCTATCCCGACGCCCTCCAAATAATTCTACTAGTAAGTATTTGAAATATTAAGTTCCAAAAACTAAATCAGGAGAGGCCATTAGGTAAAAGAGTCTTCAAAAGAAGAAATGTAAAGGACACAAGTTCATTAAGACATCAGCCCTCAGATTTCCTGTGACAAAAGTGGCTAGTTATTAACTTGTGACTTCAGTATGAAGAGAAACGCCTTTGGTATTTAAGAGAGCAGTATGCAGTGGGACACACTTGCCAGATATGTATTTTGATGATTACTAGAGTTACAAGAGGATGTTTATAGATGTTGTAAAGTATTTATGGGAGCACACAGACACTAGTATTTTCCCATGGAACTGACTAACTTTTAATACCAGTCATTTAGCCCACTGGCTTGCTAAAACGCCATCCACGCATCACAGTTCTGGATATCACATCATGCTCCTACATGATAGGCAGTAGCATGCTGTAGTTCACCCAAATCATGGGTATAGCCAGGAAGAAATTCATTTGCCTGGGTTTTGTCCTGGGCACAAAGACTCTATGGCCTTCATTTATAAAACAATTACCCAATTAGGTAAGTCACCCAGAATAGCAGCTAGATTGGTTTTGTTGTGGATCTTCAGAAGCCTTTACTTGCAGCCAATTCAGATCTAGTTACAGTAAACTAAACAGAAGAGAAAATGGGAGGGACTGACATACCAAGAAAAGATATAACCACTTTCAGCAGAAAGGAATGAAGAATGTCAGTCATATCACTTGATGCAGTATTGGAATGTGCAATAGTACAGGGGCCCTTCTTCAGCCAAGGCAACTGAAAAGCAATAGATGCCTTCAAGTAATGCAAACAATAGCTTTAGTGCTGAAAAAAGAAGTAATAAAGGGAAAATTTCCCCTTATTGGGTGTTCACATCTATAGTCAGGCTTTGAAAAGTTTGAAGACCATTTAGAAATAGGCACTATGCACCTTGGTCAGACTTCAAATAATCCTCACAATGTGGAAACGAGTCAGACTCCAGTGCTTGAATCCTCCAGCACATCACAAACTGGAAGAAAGGTGACAGTCTGCCTGGGTACAAAGTGTCTATTCTTTTCCCTACCTCCTTCTTCGAGGTCAGTAAGCCATACCTCTTTTATTATTCTAGTGCACTTTGAACTATGTACCCTGCAAAAGTAGGCTGGGAGGAGGAATAAATTACATCTAGATAGTTTAATGTGTACTTGATCCTTGGATCTGTTACTGATTTATGCTGCAGCATTGCTCTAACCACAATGATCTAAGAATATGCACAAGGCAAGGTTGACAGAGAATGGTACTAACGTACTTTGGAAAGACAGATGAGCTTTTGGGCCCAGAGAGGTTTAGAGTATGGCAAGCTGTAAGGCCCTATTAATTAGACCAACAGAGCTGGAAACATGCCGCCTCTCTCTACGAACCTCAAGTCGTTTAGAAAGTCACTATTACAGAATTAAAAAATAGGCACAACTGTACCCAAATAGTTATATGTTAGGACAAAAAGTTTGTATACTAGACCATAGCTTCTTTTCCCCCCCCCCCCTGTTGTTGGGGGTGGGATTTCGTGAGGTTTTGTTGTTTTTATTTCGTTCTGGTTTTTTTCAGCTTGGGTCTGAAACCACCACAGGCATGGCAATCTTTGGAATAAAAGGCAACACAGGTTTCTTTCCTGTCTAGGTGATAACTGGTATCCGTGTTTCACGGTTTTGCAAAAGATTGGCATGTCCTAACCACATCACAGCAAAGAAGCTCTAGCCATATTCAGACAACAGGTTGCTTAGCACTAGAGAGGTGGTCACAGACTCTCCACTCTCCAAAGCAGCAGAACATGGTAATAACTGCAAATTGCTAAGGACGCTCACATGTTCAACAGGACTTCAACAGACAAAGTCCATTTTCACAAGATAGCAAATGCCAAAAATGGCACCATATAACTATTTTTAATTATATTTAATTTTCCAAGTGTTTTAACTGCCCAACTTAGCCTAACACAGTTCCCAAAGAACTGGGAATTGCAGGACTCTTCTATTATAATCAAAACTCATAAACTCTTTGCCTCGACTAAACTTGTCAAAGCTCTCTGAGTTGCCTCGCAGTCCCTCTCCCTCCTTCAGTGTACTACTCTTGCTACCTCAGTATTCATCAAAATACTTTGGAGACCATTTCTGCAACAAGTGACTAACTTTCCATAAAATTCAAACAGAGCTTCATCTGGGTTAATTAGTGAATGAAAAACTCTATAGCACGTTCCTATAAGTTCTACACTAGCTAATTCAGAGCAAACTTCATCATTTCTTATACCCTCCACTGGCTTCTCTCCTCACATTCAGGGTTTTAACGCGTCTGCTACACTTTCATTTCACGTCTTGGTTCTCCTTCACATTCTTTCATCTGTCCAACTGACCTAGAACACTTCGCCGAATCACTTTTCTTTCCACTACTTAGAATCATAGAATAGTTTGGGTTGGAAGGGACCTTTAAAGGTCATCTAGTCCAAGCCCTCTGCCGTGGGCAGGGACATCTTCAACTACATCAGGTTGCTCAGAGCCCCGTCCAACCTGACCTCGAATGTTTCCAGGGATGGGGCATCTACCACCTCTCTGGGCAATCTGTTCCAGTGTTTCACTGCCCTCGGCGTAAAAAATTTCTTCCTTACATCTAGTCTAAATCTACCCTACTTCATGGCTCCCTCCTCAAATCAAGCAATGGGGTATTTCCACTTGCAATTTCCACTTCCCACATACCCTTCAGCTTGATTCTGGTGCTCTTTCATCTTGCTTCCAAGACACACTGAAAGAGCACAAACCCTGAAGTACTTAGTAAACAACACATTTCCTTCATCTTCTGGAACACCTTCCTTTCTCACTAAGTCTTACTTACACTGAAAGTTCGTAACAGCAACAATTTTGGTTTTGTGACCCTCTATAAATAAAAACTTACGCTTGTGCAACCAAACAGACAGAAAAAGCATGAATGTGATCAGATACGCCTGCACAGGTAGTGCTCCTGGCAAATGTTTAACTTCTAGATATCAACTGTAGTAAAGTCAGTCAACTAAGGCAAACTCATTGTTCTTACAGAGCAAACAGAATTTGTGTGAAAAGAGATGTGGAAATCACATCACATCACAATTGATATCATAATACAGATAATTTTTCATCCTCAAACATGCTTATAAGCTTCCAAAACCAAGACTGCCAGTTACCTAACCATAATATTGCAGTGATACTTACACGTGAATGCAGTCCTCTGCAGTTTCAAAGTGCTGGAAATAACAATACTTCATCACATGCAACCTGAAATGGTTCTTACAAGGTTTTCAACCCCACCATGAAGAAAAGCAGATGCAGAAGTCAGGAGGGGACCTTTCACCACTGCAAAAGTCCACCGGAGAGAGGGGTTGTGGCATCTCAACAGAGAGCCAGAGGTCAAGCTAGGACTATATAGTAAGTATAATGCACATCATTACCTAATACAAGCAACTCTGTATGCAAACACAGACCATGCTGAAACCTAAGCACGATATGAACTTGTTGTAAGATAATAGTAATCTAAAAAGCACAAGGTAAGCAGTTTGAAAATTTTGCCCATTGTTTTTGGAAAGCACCACTACAGTTACGCCTGCCAGCTCTGGACAAGGCGTTCTAATTTTGGAATAGCTGGTAATTATAGGTGCCTCTACTTCTAGGCATCTAATGAAGATCTGAAAAAGCCTGATTGCCCAGAACTCCTCCTCTTGCCCTGTCTGTTAAAAACATGAATATTTTTCCCTTTCAAGATGTTTCAGCTGGAAGACTACCAGAAACACCTACAAAAAACGCTGCGTGCTTACGAAAAGCACCAAGACGAGGAAACAATTAGTTGTTACAAAACAAGGAAAACACGATAAACACCAGATAATGCCCCGTTCACGCTTAGAAAGAGGATGCCAAGTGACAGCTTTTAGTCGATCCTCGGCTGAAGCCTTGAGGCCCACTTCGGTGGCCTCTGGCCTCCAGGAAGAGCTGCGTGAAGACGCCCAAACTCGGGGGGCGGGGACGACACACATGGGGATTGGGGGAGCAGCAAACCCCCTTCCAGAAGCCCCCAAGGGCTTCCCGGACGGGAAACGATGGGTGGGTGGGAGAAGGGGAAGGAACGGGGGAAGGACCGTCCCCGTCCCCCC
>JAYKAV010000588.1:8393-21135 GCA_035582835.1 Phoebastria nigripes | reverse complement strand
CTTCTTCTGCAAGTTGTCCCTCAGCAGGTCGCCACTGGAGAGGTGCTTCATCCCGAAGTGTTTGATAATCCGAGCGGAGACGGTGCCTTTCCCGGAGCCCGGGGGCCCCATGATGACGGCCCGCAGCAGCGGCCGCACCACCATGCTGCTGCTCCTGCTGCTGCTGCTGCRGGCAGGGGACGGGCAGGGGCTGATAGAGCTCGGGAGGAGCGCCGCCTTCCCGGGGGAGCGCCGCCTCGGCCGCCCTCCCTAGGACCGGGGCGGGAGGGGAGAGGATTGGAGGGAGGGGGTGGGAAGCCGAGGCCGAGGTCCTCCCGGGGAAAAACAGTGGCAGCTTTTCTGGCTGTCAATCCGGGGCAGGAAGGAAAGATCCTTTACGTATAAGCACCGGGGGGGGGGGCGCAATTTGCAAAAGCTAATCGCATTTTAAAAAGTAAAGCATCAGAGAGCATTAGGGCATCACTGCCCTAACGGGCCCCGACAAACCTCCCCGCACCCCTCTGCCCAGGAGCCCCATTTCGGCTGCCCCCGGAGCCCTCAGTCCCTGCTCCGCCCTGTTCCCATTCTCGGTCGTGAACTATCGTGAGGATTTCCCAGACTGACTTGGGACATCGCTCGTTACCTGGCTGTCACCTGATGACTGCTGGGCTGTTGACACATCCTGTTGCTGTCACTGCCCTGCTCAGGTGCCCCGAGGCTGTGGCTGTCGGGTGAGGGCGCAGACTCTGCGGTGCTCGGCTCCCGGCTCATCCACCCCCGTGCAGCAGTTGCTGGTCTCTGACAAATAAGCTCCAATTGTATGGTAGCAGGCAGCTGCATTTTTAAAAAGCTGGGTCTGAGCTTTGTTTAAGATACTTGAATGTAAACTGCTGCAGGTTGGCCTTGTTTCGGGCAGTGTTCTTCCAAATGACATCCAGAGGTCCCTTCCCACAGATACAATTCTGTGATTCTCAGTTACAGCAGAACACAGTGTTTTCACCAAAACAGAAGATTGTACCACTTCTTGGGCGTCCACTATCATGTCCAGAGCAGGAGGAGTGAGCCTTCCTGCTAAAGGTTCTGGAGATGCTGATGGATCTCAACCACTGTGAGCTAGAAGGGCTGCAGTGAAAAAGGGATCTCACAGAAAGAAGAGCTAAAGCCAAAACATTAATGAAATTCAGCTTTCCGTTTTAAAACCTTGTTTAATTGCAATGGTTTTACAAGAGATTTGCAACCGCGACAAGAAAACACTCAAATGGGACGTGTGGTACTTAACAACTGCAAGAAAATGGGAATATAGTCCAAAAACTGCCCAGTCAACAAAATAAATCACCTTAACAATTAAGTAGGAAGGCACTGGCTTAGCAGAGAAATCTTAGTATGAGCATAAATCCTGTTACGCTGAGCCATGTGAACCTCCATAACTGAACCTAGTAATACCTTTATTCTAGAATGCAGCAGGACAGAAAGAGTGAAACATTCAGGGCTTTATGAATGTTCCCAGGGCAACATGTCAGTCTGCCAAAGCACCACAGTCTTAAACAAAATTTGGCAACAAAAAATTTAAATGTTAGAAGCCATGCTGTTCGTTTTAAGCTCTACACTTCACAGACTTCTGAAATGTGGAAGTCCACAAAATGTGTAGACAACATCTGAGTGTTCCTAAAGCAAATCTGTGGAAAAATGGAAGGTATTATATGAAATAAATACGCAACAAATAACTAGCTTTGTCAGAGAGATCGTTAATCCGTATCTCCAAAGTCGCCATGTATAAAAAGCAGAAATAATATATCCGCCTGCTAAAGAGGGAACCTGAGGTTCAGGCTCTCTACAGGCACTATTGAGCAGCTCAGAAAAACTCCACAGAGGACTGCTAAAATAATCCCACTGTTGAAGACTACTTAGAAACCTGTCTGAACTTCATAAAGGATACACAAAGAAGGGGTGGAAGTGGATGGAAGGGCACTTCTCTCATGCACACACACACACACTCTTACCAACATATGGCCTTTGCAGAACACAAGTGGGTACTTACAAAAATTGTGTAGTAAAATAAATGATTGTTCCCCTCTCCTCGGCTATCTTTGCTGGAGTCCAAACCTTGTCCCARTGGTTTTGTGCAATAGTTGTGACATATTCAGAAGTGGAAAAGGAAATCATGGGAGGATTTGCAGTACTGAAATAGGTCATTGGTTCATTAGTTTGTATACGATCTTTTACACAGCTATTCTGTATTTAAAAACATGCCGGTGATTTTTTCTGCAGCCATCATTTTGATGTTTGGAACATGACATTTCATTATCTTCATTCAGACTTAATTATTCATATCTTAGCACAGTAACCAATGTTTAATTAATACAACTTGCATTGTATTCTGAATTAACCTTCTTCTGCTTACAGACCAGATGCCTTATTCACACATGTAGCATATAGGTATAAGTTAAAATCCTGACTTTTGCTCAGTGAGCTTACTGAAGTTGGCCTTATGGTGGCTGAACAGTAATCGAAATCTTGTTTCAAAAAAGTCCAAATGTTCTTTCTGATAGATAGTCTTTCAGATTTCTCAGCATTTTTTCAAGCATAAGAAATTCTTTAAAGGGGCTTGTTAAGACTTAAATTGTCGAAAGAGTTCCTGCCATGTCTCCTCCTTGGAGGTCTAAATGCTTTCTTTTGAGTTTGATACAGAATTCCTTTAGTACACTCAGGTAACTACTTCCCAAGTCTTCTATTTTATACCAAAATGGTTTCTTACATGCGAAAGAAGTTATAGTATTATACTGACTTTGGTAGGGCTTCTGACATGGTCTCCCACATAATTTTTGTACCTCATCTGGGTGGATGGGTGGACAATTAGATGGGTGAAAAACTGGCTGGAATCAAGGTCAAAGTGTAGCGGTTAAAGTTTTGTACCCTACCGAGAAGCTCTTAACAAGTGTAGTTTGTCAGAGTCTACCCTGGGACCTTGTCCTGTTTCGTATCTGTAAATAACCCTGGGGAGCAGACACAGTGCACCCTCATCAACTTTGCAGGTAACACCTTAGTGGACAGGCCCAAGTGCAGGGCTGCAGTTCAGCAGGATCAGGTGGGGAAATGGGCCAAGCAGGAATCTGACAAAATTTGACAAAGGCAGGTGTGAAGTCCTGCACCCAGGACGCACTTAACTATTTGCAACAGTACAGGCTGGGGACTGACCAGTGAGGTAGCAGCTCAGCTGAAAAAGTCTGGGAGGCACTGGTGGACAGCAAGCTAAGCACAACCCAGTGCACACCCTGGCAGCAAAGGCAGCCAGTAACATCCTGGGCTGTTACTAAGAGGAAGGTAGCCACTACCTCAGGGGAAACAATTATCCCCTTTCATTAGGCACTCCTTAGACCACATCTGGATACTGTGGCCTGTTTTGGGCCCTGCAGTATGAGACAGACATAGATTAGTTGGAGCAGGTTTAGCAGGAAGTGACCAAGATGGTCAGGGGCTGGAGAAGAGGCATTGCCAGAGGCTGAGGGAACCACGCTTGTTCAACCTGGAGAGGAGGAGGGTTCAGGGGTATCTAATAGCAGCCTTCTAACACCTACAGGGAGGTTACTGAGAAGGCAGGGCCAGGCTCTTTGCTAAGGTGTGTGGCAGGACTCGAGTCAGGCAGTGGAGCAAAAGCAGTAGTAGTCTCAGCCCTTCGAGGTTTTTAAGACCCAACTGGATAAAGCCCTGAACAACCCAGTCTGACCCTGCTTTGGGCCACAGGTTGGACTGGAGATCTGGATCCCAACCTGAATTAGGTTGTGATGTTATATTGTTTAAACAAGATACCCCATTAATCATGTTTTAAAAAAAAGGCATCAAGTACTTACCCAATGAAGGCTAGCATACATACACAATATTGTTGCAAATCCTCCCTCAAAAATGTGTACCATCAAAAACATTTGAGGGGCAAATTTTTCTTTTTTAATTAGATATAGGTTGAAATATGTAGTGTGAAATGTTGTTAGCTTTGATTGTTTGCCTTATAGTTAAAGTAGCAAATGCATGACTCTTTACAAACCAAACATGTGCAGCTGTGATTCTTTATTTAGATTTAAATAATATTTTATGCTTTGGAAAGAGGGATATAACAGTATCACTTTTGTGGTGTCTTTCCTACCTTTATTAAACAGTCTAATGCATTATTCCTCCCAGATGCTGAGTATGGCAAATTAACCTCATAACAAGGGTTGTCCCAAAACTCTAAGTTTCCTAGGAAATGTATGTTCTTGAGACAGAAATTTACTCTCTGTACACCAAGCTTGTTACACTCAAGACCTTATTTATGACAAAGATGAAACACACCTTATTTATAAAGTAAAAAAATTTATTGTTAGCATAATTGAAATCTTAACAGCCTCATTCAAGAATTCTTATTAATGCAGATGTAATTATTACAGAACGATAAAGGATATGTCTATGCTGAAAAGTTTCAATAATAATAATAATAATAATAGTAATAATACAGTTAAAACTGTTCCACACACACTTCTTAGTTTCTACCATTCTCCCAGTGTTGTGTTCACCCTTCTCCCCTCCTTCCCTAGCCCCCAAGGTCAGTGGTCTAATTCAGTCGAGGGGGCGGGTGTTAGAGTGCGTCATCGGCATCTGGAGTCCTCCACCAGGAGGAATACGAGGTTCATGTTGATGGTTTCTTCCTCCTCCCCTGGGACCCCTCCCCAAGGTCCACTTGGAGTTATTTTTGTATGCTGGCTAACACACTTTTACACCTTGCTTTTTCTTGCTTTTTTTCTTCTGGATGGGATCCACCCGAGAGTGCTGAGGGAGCTGGCAGAGGAGCTTGCCAAGCCACTCTCCATCATTTATCAGCGGTCCTGGTTAACGGGGGAGGTCCCGGATGACTGGAGGCTTGCCAATGTGACGCCCATCTACAAGAAGGGCCGGAAGGAGGACCCGGGGAACTACAGGCCTGTCAGCCTGACCTTGCTGCCAGGGAAGATTATGGAGCGGTTCATCTTGGGGGCGCTCGCAAGCCATGTGCGGGACAACCAGGGGATCAGGCCCAGCCAGCACGGGTTCATGAAAGGCAGGTCCTGCTTGACCAACCTGATCTCCTTCTAGGACCAGGTGACCCGCCTAGTGGATGAGGGAAAGGCTGTGGATGTGGTCTACCTGGACTTCAGTAAAGCCTTCGACACTGTCTCCCACAGCATTCTCCTAGAGAAGCTGGTGGCTCATGGCCTAGACAGGTGTACTCTGCGCTGGGTAAAAAACTGGCTGGGTGGCCGGGCCCAGAGAGTTGTGGTGAATGGAGTGAAGTCCACTTGGCGGCCGGTCACGAGYGGTGTCCCCCAGGGCTCAGTTTTGGGGCTGGTCTTGTTCAATATCTTTATCAACGATCTGGACGAGGGGATTGAGTGCTCCCTCAATAAGTTTGCAGACGACACCAAGCTGGCCGGCAGTGTCGATCTGCTCGAGGGAAGGAAGGCTCTGCAGAGGGACCTGGACAGGCTGGATCGATGGGCTGAGGCCAACTGCATGAGGTTCAACAAGGCCAAGTGCCGGGTCCTGCACTTTGGCCACAACAACCCCATGCAACGCTACAGGCTGGGGGAAGAGTGGCTGGAAAGCTGCCTGTTGGAAAAGGACCTGGGGGTGCTGGTTGACAGCCGGCTGAATATGAGCCGGCAGTGTGCCCAGGTGGCCAAGAAGGCCAACGGCATCCTGGCTTGTATCAGAAAGAGTGTGGCCAGCAGGAGCAGGGAAGTGATTGTCCCCCTGTACTTGGCACTGGTGAGGCCGCACCTCGAATACTGTGTTCAGTTTTGGGCCCCTCACTACAAGAAGGACATTGAGGTGCTGGAGCGTGTCCAGAGGAGGGCAACGAAGCTGGTGAAGGGTCTGGAGAGCAAGTCTTACGAGGAGCGGCTGAGGGAACTGGGACTGTTTAGTCTGGAGAAGAGGAGGCTGAGGGGAGACATTATTGCGCTCTACAACTACCTGAAAGGAGGTTGCAGCGAGGTGGGTGTTGGTCTCTTCTGCCAAGCAACTAGCGATAGGACGAGGGGAAATGGCCTCAAGTTGCACCAGGGGAGGTTTAGATTGGACATTAGGAAAAATTTCTTTACTGAAAGAGTGGTTAAGCATTGGAACAGGCTGCCCAGGGAAGTGGTGGAGTCACCATCCCTGGAAGTATTTAAAAGACGTGTAGATGAGGCGCTTAGGGACATGGTTTAGTGGGCATGGTGGTGTTGGGTTGACGGTTGGAACTGATGATCTTAGAGGTCTTTTCCAACCTTAATGATTCTATGATCTATGATTCTATGATTCTTCACTAGTCTGCAGCTCCATATTACATCTGAGTCTACTATATACAGTGCCTTCCACATATATTGTTAGATAGTTTCTTTGTCTTCTTTGCTACCCCTAAAAACAGTTGTGTCCAGCTCCAGGTCTGCATTTCTCTAACTGACCACTGGTGAATTGTTTGTAGCTGTGAGGTCTCCAGTGCCAACCCTGTGCTCCATCTCTTACCAGCCCATGTACGCTGTATCCCATGTCCCCACTTCTCAAGGCTCTGGTATTGTACCAGACCTGCATTTCTCTACATTACCTCATCATGTTACAGTCATAAATATTATTCTACACAGCGTAACTTCTTGTTACTATTACCTATTTAAAACTATCATTGTACCATGCAGAGATAAAAAAGGAAAATAAATTAGCCATAGAAAACTTGTCACTGCTGTCACAGTTAAATGAAGCAAAGCAAAGCTGCAAGCAGACCAAAAAATATTCAGACAGAGCAAGTCTGACAAGCTTCAGTCCTGAGGCCTTGGAAAGCCAGTACAAGGCTTACGGCCTGTTACGAGCAATGTCAATACTTTATTACAGGGCTACACAGTTACAAGTTGATAATGATCAAATACATTATTTCAGTTGTTTGCAAAACACTTCTGTCTTCCCAGTCGTTCTTTTGAGATGTATTTATAGTCTGTAATGAAGGACTCCTGCTTTAATCCTATAAAAAGCACTCATCACAGATTGTTTAGACAAACCTCAAAAAACAGCTAATAGGAAAAGATAGTAAGTTAAACAGAGGTTACATAGCTGTGTTTCTGAGCCTGTGTGAAAACACTTGGGAGATATGTGAACCAGCAGAAATTCAGAAAACAGCATTATCTTTTTGGATACTTGGAGGCCTCATACATTAGCAGAAAGCAGAGCTCTCTTAGAAGTTTCTGTAATGACCTTTTCTGTATTATTTATCTCAACAAACAATTAAAATATCAGGAGACTGTCATGTTCTCCAACCATTACTTTCATGAAAATAAACATCTTTCTTAAGTATTAAAGGCAAACCAGTAATAGCATTATATTAAGAGATTAAATTGTAATGACTGTCCAGATCACAACATTTATACATCTACAATCTGCCATTCAGCCTCTCTGTGGCACCTCTGGGCAGTTAATAAAAATCTTTGTCCTGACTCCAGAAATCCTTGAACTCCTAGGACAAGCTACCAGCATCCCCAGGGGAAGGAAATCCCTCTTCTATGTCATTAGATATTTTTATGATAGATACAGCTCTCATTACAGGTATACTACATTATACCAGCCGATTAGTGTTTTTCAGTCTATCTGCCAGTGATTATTTTCAGAAGTATCTTTCCTCAATTACATGAGGACATTCTGGCTGCCGATGGAGTGAGTCAGTTTTGAGGAAGACTGTTTTCCCGGTTTTGTTTTCACATGCCTTGACATGAAACAGATACTTGCAAATTGTTAACAGATGATAGCAAGTCATCGGAAGTTACAGCAGAAGGATGAGAATGACAGAACTAAAAATACGTGTATAGGAGAGCAGGGGAGTACACAAAGGAAGAGAAATGAACCAGACTAGAGAGTTCATTTGAACTAGACAAATGGAATAGACATTTTCTGCACAAATCAAAGGGTTCACTGATACAGAGTTCAGACAATGCAGTGGAAAACTTCCATAGCTCCAGGAGCAGCACCTGGAAGCATTTTACACAGCTGTCTTCACAGAAGAAGACCCTCTTGATTTCAGTGGGAGTGTCGATCCTCTATCACATCCCGCATCCACAACCTCATAGCAAACTGTTATTTAACTAGTATCCTGTAATTATGTCTAAAAGGCCTGCGAATGAAGGAAATTAAAGGGGACAAAATTGTTCCCTGCAAATAGGGAACCGTAAGTGTCAGACTTCTTTTCCATTAAATATTATTATGAATTTGGCACTGTCTGCTCTGGAATTCCAAAATACCCTCCAAATTCTGAAACTCAAAGGAACTGTGCAGAGATCTGGCTGAATTTAATTGTTTGCAAGCAGGAAAACAAACCACTGATTTATCAAGAATATTTTAAGAATTTTTGTGCAAAGTTTGGACATAGATTTATTAGGTGGGAGGGGATATGATGAGATATGTGTGTTCTTTACCTTCCTTCCACTCACAGTTTTCCCTTAGTTCTGCTCAGTGCATCACAGAACAGAATTTCAGCTGCGCAAGACCCACTGTCTTTTCTGTCATATCCTAGATCAGGCTGCAAAATTTCTCACACACAGTAAGCTACATTCCTTTGATTCCTCAAAAACGTGACAAAAAATTCTTGTTCTAAAAATACAGATGTGTTCATCTGTACATGAATAGCTCTATACATTTTTGCCCATATCTCAGAAATCTTGGGCATTGCATATGTGAGCGAAGGCTGTATTCCAGCTGCCATTTTTTGATCCTCATTTTTCACGAATTTCTCAGCCTGCTTCCTTTAAGAAAATTTCTCATGCTTTGTTTCAGCCCAGATGTGTTCTTTTGATTTGGATGTATAATTTTTCTGGTTTTGAATTTTTGCCTTTGCACCTGGGTCAGGGAAATCCCAAGTATCAGTACAGACGGGGTTGAATGGATTGAGTGGAGAAGAACTTAGGGATACTGGTATATGAAAAATTGGACATGAGCCAGCAATTCGCGCTCGCAGCCCAGAAAGCCAACCATATCCTGGGCTGCATAAAAACAGCATGGCCAGCAGGTCGAGGGACGTGATTGTCCCCTTCTACTCTGCTCTGGTGAGACCCCACCTGGAGTACTGTATCCAGCTCAAGGGTCCCCACAATAAAGATATGGACCTTTTGCAGCGGGTCCAGAGCAAGGACACAAAAACGATCAGAGGGATGGAACACCTCTCCTGTGAGGACAGGCTGAGAGAGTTGGGGTCGTTCAGCCTGCAGAAGAGAAGGCTGCAGGGAGACCTTATTGCGGCCTTTCAGTATATAAAGGGGGCTTACCAGAAAGATGGAGGGAGACTTCTTCCCAGGGCCTGTAGAGACAGGACAAGGGGCAACAGTTTTAAACTGAAAGAGGGTAGGTTTAAATTGGACATAAGGAAGACCTTTTTTACAATGAGGGTGGTGAGACACTGGAACAGGTTGCCCAGAGAAGTTGTGGATGCCCCATCCCTGGAACCTGTCAGGTTGGATGGGGCTCTGAGCAACCTGATCTAGTGGAAGATGTCCCTGCCCATGGCAGGGCAATTGTACTAGATGATCTTTAAAGGTCCCTTCCAACCCAAACCATTCTATGATTCTATGTTGAAATTCAGGAAAATAAGGAGTTGTTACCCTTAGATTCAACATGCTTTCCAAAAAACATACTGTGGTCAGGTCTACTAGCAGTAGAGAACTTTCTTGAGTGGTAAGATACTTAACTTCAGGGGTGCATATGAACTGAAAAGTAAGTGTTTGCATGTATGTAGAAGTATCCTTTGCATCATTATCATGACATAACATGTTTCCACAATCCCAACGAACTACCAATAATTGAAAAAACCCACAGAATACTGGTGTTGGAATTCCAAATTTATGCTGTTTCTTCTGGCATGTGTCCAATCTCTGCAAAGTATCCATGTTCATCAA
This sequence comes from Phoebastria nigripes, assembly GCA_035582835.1. NCBI lineage: Eukaryota > Metazoa > Chordata > Aves > Procellariiformes > Diomedeidae > Phoebastria > Phoebastria nigripes. The sequence continues at coordinate 11,242 of JAYKAV010000588.1, read as the reverse complement.
AGCATATATTATAGAACAGTATAATTCACCTAGTATTACATTTAGTATGAAAGGTATTGAAAAGGAATAAAACTACATGAATGGCAAATGCTGCATGTCACCCTAACCTGGATAAGCAAGAACAATCAGAGCTAAAGATAATCATGGGTCTTTCAACACTTGAACATAGATTGCATGCATAAAATGAAGAGTCACTAAAGCTATCACAGGTGAAATAATACTCAAAAAGCAGTGACTCTTAACTCTGTTCTTTTTGAATAGGAATCCTTAACGGATTCAGCCAAAACCACAGAACATCTCCACAGACTTCACACGCTGCTTGCTTGATATCTACTCGTAAGAAACACAGCTACCCTTAACGCGGTCGAATAAAGTGGCACTTTAAGACCTGCAGAAACACTTTTGGTCACTGGATGTCCCTACACCCACGTCTGAAGGCGCTGTTGCTCTGGACGGACGCTCGGTGCTTTCAGGCAGTCTCACACTGCGGTATTTATTTCGTAGAGGCTTGTTTCCTAGACTGTACTCTTGTATGTGAGCTGCAGTGTGATGCGTGCCATCCAACCCACTTAAAACGTCTAACATTGTCCAATATTTGGTAAAATGAGGAAACATCCAACTCCACAGTGGTTTATCTTGCAGATTATGTCCTCTGCCTCCAAATGCACTGCATGTAAACAAGAGGATCAATGCTACCTGGTCATGTTTCAGAAAAAAAATGAATCTTATTAGGATTATTTATTTTAATCCACCCCAATCTAACCACTAATAATATACGTTCTCGTTCACTTTTTAATCAACTATTTAGAGCAGATAAAATTGGGTCATCCTGGTCTCATGACAGCTAACCCTGACCAAAGCTCTTCCTATATAGCCTCTATGAAACTCTGAGAATGACAAGTATTAAGATCCGTCTCTTGTCTACATAACAGCAGTTTTGGGAATTGCATGCCCTCTTAGCACTGCTCCTGCCATGCATGGTTATTGTGAATTCAACAATTCAGTAGATTCATGCAGTAGATTACCAGTCACTAGCATGTACATCCTCTGGAAAAGAAGGACCTGACAATAAAATGAAGGGAGATTGCTCTGAGTTTACATAAAGAAGAAAAATTAAATTTTTGATGAGGCAATGCAAGTGAAGAATCTACTTCCAGCTGTGTTAAGAAAAGAACCATGATCAAAGCAACTAAGCAGGAAGCTGGTCTTTAAGAATTCAAGAAACAACAGGCAAAACTTTGCAGATTTTTCAGAAAAGCAGGAAAGCAAATTAAAGATTTACATTATGACCAAAAGGTAATTTCAAATCAGATTTGAAGGTAAATCCAATCCTTCTTCTTCCAAATGCTGAACATAATCTTTGTTATAGCTCCAAGCCTTGGTTGCTGTTTTTCTGTTTTATTTTCAGATCTTGAAATACTTCATAGGATCATAGAATCACAGAATATCTCAAGTTGGAAGGGACGCATAAGGATCATTGAGTCCAACTCCCTGCTCCTCACAGAACTACCTAAAACTAAACCATTTGACTAAAAGCATCATCCAGACACTCCTTGAACTCTGACAGGCTTGGTGCCATGACCACTTCCCTGGGGAGCCTGTTCCAGTGACCGACCACCCTCGCAGTGAAGAACCTTTTCTAATGTCCAATCTGAACTTCCCCTTAAGCAGCTTCATTCCATTTCCTTGTGTCCTATCACTGGTCACCAGAGAGAGGAGATAAGCACCTCCTGCTCTGCTGCCCCCCTTGAGGAAGTTGTAGACTGAGATGAGGTCACCCCTCATTTTGATTTGACATCATAATCTAAATCAAGGAAATACACATTCCATTTATACCTCTCTGAAGAGTGCTCTTCCAAAGACTGCCAATGGGAATGTAAAGAGCACATCTTTCACAGCAATTCTCCAAGCTCTATCCAAGGCAGTTTCTTTGACCTGTCCAGACACTATGTAGACAGCTAGTACCCCCACCTAGGCTAAGTTTGATTTTTTAATATAATATGTCATTCTCTCTAAGGTTTGGTGTTCCTTTGTTTGCCTAATCAGCTTTTTACGTTTGACAGCAAGACAGGAAGTAAAAATTACAATAAAATACTCTTCATTGTTATTATGTTATTGTTATGACTCTCATGACTGGAGTGCTGCAATGGATGGCTATAAGCTCTTCAGAAGGGACAGGCAAGGAAGGAGAGGCGGTGGGGTGGCTCTGTATGTCAGGGAGTGTTTCGACTGTCTAGAGCTTAACGACTGTGGTGATGACAAGGTCGAGTGCTTATGGGTAAGGAGGAGGGGGAAGACCAACAAGGCAGATATCCTGCTGGGAGTCTGTTATAGGCCACCCAACCAGGATGAAGAGGCCGATGAAGCATTCTACAAGCAGCTGGCAGAAGTCTCGCGATTGCTAGCCCTTGTTCTCGTGGGGGACTTCAACTTCCCGGACGTCTGCTGGAACTACAACACGGCAGAGAGGAAACAGTCCGGGAGGTTCCTGGAGTGYGTGGAAGACAACTTCCTGACGCAGCTGGTGAGGGAGCCTACCAGGGGAGGTGCCTCGCTCGACCTGCTGTTTACAAACAGAGAAAGACTGGTGGGAGATGTGGTGGTCGGAGGCCGTCTTAGGCTTAGCGACCATGAAATGATAGAATTTTCAATTCTTGGTGAAGTAAGGAGGGGGACCAGCAAAACCGCTACCATGGACTTCCGGAGGGCGGAYTTYGGCCTGTTCAGGRCACTGGTTGAGAGAGTCCCTTGGGAGGCGGTCCTGAAGGGCAAAGGGGTCCAGGAAGGCTGGACGTTCTTCAAGAAGGAAGTCTTGAAGGCGCAGGAGCAGGCTGTCCCCATGTGCTGTA
>JAYKAV010000587.1:0-70227 GCA_035582835.1 Phoebastria nigripes | reverse complement strand
TTGTTTGTGAGCTTTGGGTCAGAAGAACTTTAAATTCTCTGGTGATAATTTGGGATGAAGATGGTAGCAAACAATCTTCCTTGAATAGATTTGGATTTTTCAGGAATAAAATAACTTCAGAGTTTTGAGCTCTGAGCATTGCAATGCTGAAATGCCAGCAATAAACAGAGATTTAGGAATCAAAGTATTTTGGTTTAAAAAAAAACATTTTTGTTGTGAGAGAATGTAGATGAATGCCTTTGAATCACCTTTGCTGTCCTCTTTCTTTTGTATTTGTCTTCCTCTTTGTTGTGCTCACTCTTTATTTAAACAAATAATTTAAAGAGTTTAAATATAAATAAAGAGTTTAAATGAAGAATTGTCATTATATGGAGGTCCCTTGAACTTGCAAGTTGCTTAAGTGCCAAAAGGGGTAGTAAATCTTGTGTAAAGCTGATTTGGCCTCTTTGGAGTTGAAACGCAATTCCTCCATGTGCAGCCAGCATGATTTTTCCTGACCTCTGTTGATACATTTAAGAACCGTGTTAGTGCAGGATATAGAACAATAACAAGTTTATTTTGTGAAATGGAATCCTAAATTATAGATGTGATGAGATCATTGTAACAGAAATCAATGACAACTTCATTAGGTATTTGTGACCTGCAGGGCAATTAAGACAGCAATTTTGGAGACAAACTACATGTCTAATGTCTTGAATTGAATTTACTTTTTCCTGTTTTTGTGTTAGGATAGTCATCTTGGCAAAATGAGAAGGTAATAAGCAAGGTCAAGGCTTTTCCTCCATCCTCCTCTGATCATCTTGGCCTATTATCTTTAAGATGTTGTGAAGAAACCAGGACCAGATTGCTCTTTCCCCCCCAACATTTAGATGAAATGCTAGGTCTTGCTAGGATGCGAGAATGATTTTTGCTATATTCTAGTAGCAGCTTCACATTCCTTCATGTAAGCCTGTTACTGTTAGATGCTTCTGCATGCAGTATGCTCTTTCAAGAGAGCAAGCGTATGCAGAATAACTTCAACTTTTGAAGAAGATAGATAGAACATACAAACATTAAAACCTGTTTTATTAAAAACAGATTCCTAAATACTCTTGTTCTCAAGAACTTGCATTTGCAAAAAGCATCATGCACATCACCTGCCACTGTTTCCCTTAGTTAACTGTTTATTAAGTCTTATTCTTAACAATCTCATGGACTTCATGTGCCTGAATGTTGACTGGTAGAGGGAGAAGTGGTAAACAACCTGATAAATGACAGCCCCTCGGGTTTGTGGTAGGAAATGGTGCTGTATCATCTCATGTCTTAAACCTGTGTTGTTTCCTCAGTGTTCCAAGGTTGCATGTTTGGCTTCATTTGAAATCAGTGGCATGTCGTTTTGGCCAGCGCTAATTATCAGAATGGTGTGTGTGTACTGTTGGTAAAGATGAAATGAGTCACTGCCTACGTTTTAGGGTTCCTCCTGGAAGTCGCCCAAATAAAGTTCTTGATAGCATTTCCAAATGCTATAAAATTTTTAAAGTGCTTGAAAATTTCAAGGGAGAAACAGAGCTTGTGGGTTTCGTAGCATATTAAACAAACCTGTTCAGTAGTTTGGGATGTGCTTGTGGCTGTGGTTTGAAGGAAAAATAGTAGCAGATTAAAGGGCTCTACTAGACAAGCTCTGGCAGATTTTGCTTCAACAGCTTAAGAAATTACTGTCTGTTGACATCTTTGCTCCATTCTGTAGGAGGTGAGTGCCCCAACAGCAAAGGCAGAACTGAGCTTTTGTCTGTACCGCTCTTGCTTTCTCCAAAGAGATGGAGCAATGGCTCCATGTGAGGACRATACCTTCCCGAACTGCTACAGCTAGAGCTGCCAAAGCAGGCTTTCCCCAGCAGCAAGGAAGGTTTTCAGCTGGGACCTGATCCAGTCAAAAATCCCATTCCTGTGAAGCATTTGCTTTATAGGAACAGCCTGAATGAGCATGCAGGCCTACCATGCATTTGAATGTTGAGGCAGTCCTTCAGTCTGGGTTTGCTTGGTCCCTAAGGCCAGGAGAGGTAGACTCCCACCCTTTCATAGAACAATTTTGCTTCTGCTGATGTTAAAGTAAGACTTGGATAAGGGCACGCTTGCTCAATACGTTTTCCAGGATTGACAGTGGTCCACGGCTCACGATGCACAGGTATGCAGAATTTATCTGAAAGCAGAACGCTCTTGATATGGCACTACATATTTTGTATTTTTATAAGTAAAGGGTATAAGGACTATTTCTTGTTGTAGCTGTTCAGCGCTTGTCCACTGAACGCCTGCTCTCAGCCAGTTCCCTGCTGTAACCTGTCCGTGTCACCTGGAGAGGTGGCAATTGATCTGCTCAGGTTTAGCAGCCAGGTTTCTGTCCCTTGGTCCCTTGGAGCTGTCAGTGTCCCAGTTAGCTCATTGCCCTGCACGGTGTCCTGGTGCCACAGCTGGTGGGTTCCTGGTGGGCTTGTTGCCCGGGTGTTTTGTTCATCTGCTCTGGACTAATGTACATGTGAGTAGGAGCTGTGGAAGGCATGTTAGGGAAAGGGTGCTCACAGGGGCAGCGCGCCATGACCAGGGGAGGTGGATGACTTCCCCTGCTAGCCTCGCCTCGCCTTTCCCGAGCAAGGTGTTTCTGCCTTCTGTCCCAAGGTGCTGCTCCGTCAGACTTCAGACGCCAGCATGAACATTAGCAGTTCTGCTGAATGTCTTCTCACCTCACCCAGGGTTTTGTTCTCTGAAGATTTGATTACGGTGTAAATTCCAGATTACAGTCCACCGAATGAGCTTTTTAACATCTGTCTGTTTTTATAAATATTCCAAACCCAGAAGCTGAGCCCAGCGTCACGGGAATGATGTGCTCTAAACAGAGGCACTGGAATCCTACTGCTCAGCTCAACCAGAGGAATAGTTTTACATGTTGCTTCTGTGTGTCTGTCCCAAATAATATCTGAAGGCTTTGGTTCACCTAGTCTGCATGTGGTTGCCCTTGACACTGCACGAGGCCCCGTTCCAGGTTGCAAATGCAAACTAAGGTTTTTTTCCAGTGTACAAGAGGTCAGGCATAAGAAACAAACTATATTAAACATGTAAACCTCAGTGTAAGCTTTTATAAATAAAAATCGGGAGAGTGTGAAAAAGCATAAATGGAGTGAAGCAAGAGCAGAGTTTGCTCAGTATATCCAGAATAAACCCTGTATTGTGTGTGCGGTATCTCCCTGCCACACATCTGTCTGTGTGGCTGCCCTGAAAATGTACATTGTTCCCTTTTCTTAGCTTTAATAAATGCAAGGAAATTTAAGTCACTTCCTTTTGGGGACAGGGACTAGTAACTAAAAACTTTTTAATGCAAAGTGAAATTGGGGAATAGAGAACTAATATTAGCACACAAATTGTTGGACTGACTTAGACTGAAAAATGGAAATAGCTGCTGTTTTTCCCCTGTCAGTTTTAATAAATGCCTCCTGCTCTACCGGAGAAGCGTTGTTTTGTTCAGCTTCGCTGCTCGTGTTTAAAAGTGGCTGGCTGCTCCAGTGCTTCATGGTTGTGAGGCTGTCCATTTGCGTGAAACAAATAAAGTAATTTTAATACAGTCGTGTTTAGCAGGTCATGATTTACTCGTATGAATGTTAGTGTCTTTTGCTGTCACAGACTGGTTTCAATCTCATCAGGTTAGATGCCATCAGTGCTGAAGGAGTTGAGGTGACAAGTAGTACAGCTGGGTTAGTGGCTGAAAGAGCAGAGGCAGGAAAGGTATCGACCAGAGAGTGTCTGTTCCTTTAGGGCACCTGTGTTTTAAGCGGCATGATGAGTTAATGTGCATTGAGAATTATTTTGCAGAAAACATGCAGTCTTAATCTGAAGGGTTCACTAAATGTGTAGGGCTGCCAACCAGTGTTGCGGCTCTTGGGTACAATGCTCATGGGTTGGAGAGGCAACCTCTGTCTTCTTTCCATCCCAGACATTGGACATAATCTCTCAAAGGTAGAGTCTCAACTTCTTACTGCCTCTGGTCAAAAATTCACATGTGAAATGTGGTGAAATTTATTGCTAGCATTACCTCAGCTGCAGGATTACCTCATGGCCCTGATGTGCTTTTACTGGGGAATCTGATCTCATGCTTTGCTGAGAAACCCCTGCAGTTTGATTTATCCCCTCAGTCAGCTCCTCATTCTGTTTTGATCTTTTTTTTTTTTTTTTTTTTTTTACCTTCATGAATCCCAGTTTAACAAAATGTTATTCCCAGCACAGTTCTAATGTCACTGACTCAGTTGTATGAATGGTTGTTTTTTTCACGGGTGCAAAAACTCTTTCTATAACCACTTTGAGATTCCCCAGTGCACCCCAAGACAGGCCACATGCTAGGAGTGATGCCTGAAGGCTGCTCCKGGTGCTCAGTGCTGCCCACCCTTAGCCCAGCTCTGGAGCTTGTGATGTCCTGCATGGACGGGGTACCGGCTGTTCGCTGGGTGCTGTTATCAGCCAGAAGGACCTCCTGAGTGTCACAGTCGGTGTTTAAGCCTCCTTCACTGGTACAATTAGGCAGTGGGAGCATCAGAGGCTGTGCAAGAATACTTTCCTAGTGGTGGTGTTGAAACTTGGCCTCTTTGCCTAAAGCAGACATTAAGTGTGTTTCACAGCTGAAAGGGAGGACCTTTCTTCAGACGCCTGTCACTGAGCGAATATCACTGGTGTCCCTGGAGAGGCACATGCTCTTTGGATGTGAAAAGTGGCTAGGGGGTTGTCTGGTATTACGGTTTTATACTTGGAAATTTTAACTGCATTTGCAATACTAGGAACTGCTCTGTGTCTCTGGTGGCTGTGTCTGGCCCTACTGCCTTGAGCTAGAAGTTTGTCCTCTCATCTGTGGCTGCAGATGTAGGAAGAGGACTTGGAATATCAGCAACAAAGTGGACCAGTAGTGGGGAGAAGCTTGTTCAAGACATCTTGGAAGGAGCCTTTTTGAAAAGACCTCCTTTGCTTTTGAGCACATCAAGTGAAGGCTTAGTATGAAAACAGAAAAAAAGAAAACAAAATGTCACATGGATATCTGGATTAAAATTAGCTTAGGGAAGAGGTATAAAAGATTCTTCCAGACATGCTGTGGATGGGATGCAGCTTCCCAGGTTTTGACTGGGTTGCAGATTGGGATTTCCTGGTCTGCTTTTTCAGCTATAAAAATTACTTGAGCTGTATTGTTGCTCCACTGTATATATTAAAAGACATAAATTATTAATTTGTGATAAAGCCTTAGATATTGCTGGATGTGATACTGTTCTGTCTCTTCAACACTTAGTGAACCAGTGAAAGATGAAGCTGTTCGAAGCAATGACGATAATATAAGCAACGGTTTAGCAATTTCCCTTACTAATGTGCGCTTAAGATGCTGTGGTGAAAATACCRTGGCACAAACTGTTACTTTATTAAATATTTTCATTAATGATTTTCACTTAAAAGGTAGGAGTGCAGTAGCAAAATTTTTCTGATGATGCACCATAGGGGCATTATCAATACAGCAGAAATATTGTACAGGAAAAATGGAATAGGTTTGAGGTTTTCAGCAGTAAGAATTGGAGGAAATTTAATAAAGTGCAGTGTCACGCACCTAAGAACACACAGTAGTTCTTGCTACAAACTCGTCAGTTGATCTTTTATTCCGGTGACACTCCAGAGATTCTCAGGCTATTCCTTAAGGCCTACAAAATGTGGTTTGAAAACGCGTGTCCATCCTGACTATTTTAAAATCGCTGTATGGGTATCTTCAAGTGGGGAAAACATCTGTAATTAATTATTAGTGGGATGACTTGTAACACCAGTGACTAAAGCCGTTGAAAAGACAAATGTCATCCTAGGATGCAGAAATCCAGGATACTTCCATTAAAGACAAAATATTTGACTCATGCAGTCAGCTTTATAATATCTCTCTCTCTTTTTTTTTTTTCCTTTTTATGTTTTTTATCCAGGTCAGCCAGTTCAGACAGCTCTATTCCAAAGTGATCAATGATAAGCATGATGATGTTATGGCAAAGTTTGGAGCAATCCTGGCACAAGGCATTTTGGATGCAGGTAATTCCCCAAACATTTAAAGCAGTCAAAATTTCTTGAACTTCTTTGGCTATAATAGCTGTAATAGCAAATTTCATTTGGGAGATGAGGTGCTGGCTTTAAGCCTGTCGTGTAATAGTAGCAAGAAATCTCAAATTTCAAGTCATTTTAGCTAATTAAAGAAATAAACCCTGTTTTTCAGCTTGTATYGGCATGCTTCTGTTAGGAGAGACTCAACCCAGTCATTGGGATAGAATTTGTGTCAAGAAGTCTGGACAAATACGATCTTTCTGCTCTAAGTCTGTTTTGTCACCCTGAATGTTGATTTATAGAATGATAGTTGCTTCTTTATTTTTCTAAGTAAGCACCTGCTCCAGAAATTTGGAAACCTTGTGGTATCCAGTCCTCATATTTTGCTTTTCCTGTCAAAACTTGACATAGCGAGTTTAAAAAATACATATATGTATTAAATATGTTTTTAATAACTAGGTTTTGCCTCTTTCCTGATTATTAAGAGAGGTGTTGCACAGAGAGGGAAGCACAGTTAACTGCATCAGTGTTACTTCAGAAGACCCAGTTAGTTTCACAGACTAGTACCTTTTTCTAGCGGAGGAAACATCATTTCATGAGTGTTAATGACTAAATGTTGAGCCAGGGATAGGATTCTCTAAAGGCATTAGCATTTCACAAGGGCTGAATTGCAGGGCCTATTAAGGAAGGTTTCTGTAAGCAAAGAGGACAGACAATGTTTTGTTTTGAATTTTTCCTTCTGCTGGAGTTAAGACTTGTACAGTGCTGTGTGTGTCAATAGCACCCCCTTTCCAAGTTTCCAAACACAGTTTCTCCTCTCTGGTCTCTCGTGCCGTGGCCTTTTCTTGCCATGCACCTCCTTATTCCCTGTGGTAGGTAGAAACAAGCTGGTTTTCTCTGTACTCTGAGATCAAGGTTAGTCCTGAAGTCACATAAGCAAAGGAGTCCCATACATTCCTCTCTGTGGCATGGCTTAAGCACAGCACCATGCACTGTGGTTACACAGTGTCTGTATGAAATTACTACATCTCCAAGCCATGTGGTGGGGGGAGAAAAACTTAGGGCTGCCTGGACCTATCTGCATGGAAGCATGCTTAAAAAGCTCTCTTCCTGGTGGGCATGTGGCAGTCAGGCTGCTCTGTGCTCTATGACTAGGGCTACTCAAGAGAAGAAAGCAACAGGAACCACCTTCTTTGTCTTTCTTGCCTCCGAGGTACCCCTCCTGGAGCTCAGACCGAGCAATATTCTTGGCACAGGACTGTTAGAGTAATTTTGGTCATTCCCATACTCATACTGTGTTGCTGGGAAGCCAGAGCCCAGCTGGCTCAGAGATTTTTCTCTCAGCAGTGCAGAGCTGCTTCGAATTCTGACCTTTAAGATTAAATCATAAAAATGCAGCTAAAACCTTATTTGCTTCCTGTGTCACTCATGTATTGTATAATGACTTGGAAACCAGAAGCATCCAATTTTAATAAACTACATGTGAATTTGTGCCAATTTTAACTTCTTTATTTCTTGCTGAGTGGCTGGGGGAAGGCTGCGAACTACCCTTTCTTAACCTATTGCCACTTTCATTAAAGCCTCTTAAAAGAATAAATTCTTTTTATCTCTCCCATACAACTACAAGTGCTTATCTGAAACAATGAGCTATAGAATTTAATTATCACTACCAGGAAGAAAAGGTTCTTTGTGTCATCTGCCACTGTTGGGGCAATTGAGTTTGGGGTTTTTTGTTGTTTGTGGTGGGTTTTTTTTTGTGGGGGAAGGAGAAAAGTATAATTCTCTTCCAATGACAGGCTTTGATTAAAAGTGCAAGATTTCCAGTGTGCGACTGGGAAATGATGCACTGGAGGTGCAATGGTTTTTTGCTCTGACAATGAGGCAGTCGTTAGACTGGTGGTTTCATGGAAGGAGCACGGTACCGTGGGAGCACTGAAGTGGAAGTGAAGAATTTGGTCATTGTGTAATTGTTAGGCCCCAGCAGCTACATTTTTACTTCTTTAATAAAATAAGAAAAATGTGGACACTCTAAATTTAACTTAGGGATTTTTTTCCCCCAAAACCTCTGAATTTTTATAATGCTCCCCTTCATGTACAAGCATGCTCTCTTGTTCCAGGCTGATGACTCCCTTTCTGTTCTTTGCAAAATCAATATGCTTTATTTTCTGGAGAATGTATTTGTAAATGTGAGCTACGAAAGGGATATACTAATCTAATTAGATGTCAGTGTTTTACCTGCTTGAAAACTATTTTGCCCTCTGGACTCTAGGTATCTTCTCTGGTTCTTAATGCCACATTTCTCAATCAGTGAGAAAAAAGGAGCAGCACTACACAAATATCTATGTAGTATATCTGGAAAATCCTTTTCTCGATATTTAGGAAAGGTTTGGATGGGGTCAGCAGTGCAGTGGGTTGGGGACAGAGTGGGGCAGTGCAGGCTGAAGCCAAAGAAGCTGTTGACAGCCTGATGGTGAATGTACTGGATTTTCCCCAGTTTGGAGACATTTGTAATGAGTGATGAAGAAGAAAGTGTCATCCAAATTACAGAGGAAAGAGTTGCCTGTCTCCTCATTGCTGTCTCTCCAAATATGCGTCTCACATGATGTGTTATATTTTGGATGTTAAAGACTTTAGTACAAAAAATAAACTTTGATGCATAAGGTCTGCTCTCCCATGTGTTGAATTAGGTGCTGTTCCCACCTTTCTCCTGCCTGTCCCTGTTCATGAGCTCTTCATGTAAAGTTGGGTCTAACTCTCTGGTAGTTAGAAAAAAAGCCATTATCTTGTTCTAATGTTTTCGTCCATTAGATTAGAGCTACATTGTGTTTCGTTGCCCATGTGAATCAGGTTGCTGGCACATGCTGAAATCAACTCTGCCGGGGTTTTGATGGCTTGTCCTGTGAGATTTTGACTTTTCTGTGCTGCTGCTATCAGTTCAGGTCGTTGTCTTCGTTCACTACATAGATGAAGTGGATTACAGGTCTTTGCTGACAGAGAAAGAAACAGTATGATATTGTTTGAAAATGGGATGCTGCCTAGGCCAGGGTTGGAAACTAATTTCCAAGGTCCACAAAGCATCTTTATCTAATTACTATTGTGCTAGTGTGTTGTCCTGGGCTACACTGCTAGGGTATTACCAAGAGCCACCATGACTATGTAAAGAGTGAGTTCGTCAAAGCATATAAGTCATCAGCATCTGTTTGCTGCACTCCCCCTCTTGTTAACTGACATTAAACTTGAGCCAGCAAATCCTCATAGCCTTCAAAACATCCACTTTAATTCCAGCAAACCTTGCCACAGTAGCAGTGTGAATTCTGGGAGGTGGACCCTATAGTACTACCCAAGGAGCCCTGAAAATTTTTCTTGTGTGTTTTTGGTTTTTTTTCCAGGCATCATGTCACAGCTTTCATCCATCCATCCAAAGATCTGGAATGTGTTCCTTTCCAGGTTGTCAGGGCTGCTACTTAATCATGAAGATAAATCACAGTTGTGCAATATCATGCCTCCCCACCTTTCCTGCTCCCTGCAAAACCCTGGGAGTGAGGGTGGGCTCTGTGTGGGTGTAAAACAGCAGAAAGGAGTAGCATGACAGCATCTTTTGACTATGAAATCTGTTACTCATCCAGGAAATTCCAGAGATTGGATAATATAATTCTAAAGGTTAAAATAAATTCTGAAAATTAAAGTCCAAAAGTTTGATAAAGTCTAATTAAGCTCCTTGTGCAACATTCACTGGGCTGCTTGATCCAGAATATCTGCACATTACTGACCTGGCCCTTATACAGTGATGCGGTGAAGAAAAGTTCAAAGTAAAGATGGGGGAGAAGACCAGAAATTTGAGTGTGCAGTGTTTGACATGTTTATGGATGGTGCAAGACCTCAGGCAGTCCCTCCTTAATGCTGTGGCAAATTCAAGTACAAAGGCGAGAGATGAGTATCGGAGAAAATAATGAGAAGCAGAGCAGACCTAGCAGCAGTAAAAGATGAGACCGTATCATCGCCTTTCTTCAAAGAGGCGGCTGGAAGGAGTTCTCTAGTCAAACAGCAGGAGTTCTATTGCCACCACAAAAGGAAAAGCAAGGAGATTGTATGTATGCAGAGTATCCTACAGGAGGGCATCAAAATCCTCCATCTTCCACTGCTTCTCCTGGGACTAACATTGACAGATACCTAAAATGAGATCACTGCTTCAGTCAGGGCTTTCATTAGTTTTGGCAGCAAAAATTAGTTTTGCTTGTCTTTATAACTCAGACAGCTCCATTGCTGCCTGGCCCTATCAAGGTGGCTGTTTGTGCGAGGCAGAGGAATGCTACTCCAGTTTGGGATTTTCAGCTATAAAGCGCTGCAAGTTTGCAACGAGTGGGCATTTGTATTTTAACAAGGTTAACCTCCCTGCACCTGGTCTTGTCAGCAGTAATGGACTTGCCTGGTGCCCTCTTCAACTCAATTCACTGTGTTCATCAGAAGACTGAAGATCAGATTAACACTTTCTCACTCTGTCTGCAAGCCCAATCTTTCAATTTGGTTTCTAGCTGGATGGTTCTGCACTACATCAACATATGGAGTTGTTTTGGTCTCTGCTTTGCAAGTACAAAGCTAAGACTTGGTTGTCTGGCAGAGATGTAATTTTGCTGCAAAGACTGCAGGAGCTTGTCTCTTTGCTGCTTAGATTGATAACGTCTAGAAGCAACTTCTGAAGTTGCTGCTGTTTACATTTTTTTCTACTGAGATGGTGTAGGATAAAAACCTAGGCATATTTCTTCTGCATAACTGACAGTTCAGGGAGGCAGCCACAGAAAGAAAAGTTTCTGTATTCACTGCTTTATATGCAGTTTTCCTTGTGAGTCTTGTCTTATGGATCATCTATATGCTATGTTTTAAAACTGCTTATGGCAAAAGTTTGCCTTTTTCTCCCCCTCTCACTGCCTTCTGAATTGTACTTTTGTTTAAGCTGTATCCTGGCAAAATGAGCGCAGAAGGGCAATTCATTGATTGTGTTTGGGTAATATCTAGCAGATAGAGCAGTTTGGTTGTTAACGCTGCCCATCTGTTTTGCTGCGTAAGCTGAGATCACAGTGAAGGAGGGAGGCGTATTCCAGAGGAGAAAGCTGACAGCATTGTGGCCTGGCTTGCACTGTGTAGCCCCCTTCACAGCAGCTGTTTTAGAGATGCGTCGCTCAGGTGTCTTTGTGGAGTACCCAGGAATGCATTAACTAACTTATTTCATTTATGATTCCTTACAGGGGGCCATAACGTAACTATTTCACTGCAGTCGAGGACGGGACATACTCACATGCCTTCCGTGGTGGGGGTTCTGGTCTTCACCCAGTTCTGGTTCTGGTTCCCCCTGTCCCACTTCTTGTCGCTGGCTTTCACCCCAACCTGTGTCATTGGCCTTAACAAGGATCTTAAGGTACATCATGAGCGGAGAGGACAAGAGGTGCTGATAGCTGCTTGGAAGACTCGAATGGTCTGGGAGGGGTGTGCATGGCTTTGTTGGTTTTCTTTGCATGTCCTCAGCTTGTTTGTGCCAGAAGAGGCGCTAACTGGAAGAAGTCTGAAAAGCAGGCTTAAATTGCAGAGCTGGTGGTGGGAATAGGGACAAGAAAAATGTAGAGAGCAGACTTTGACCCCTTTACTTCAAAGTAGCTTACAAAGGAAGGAACTCTAGTCAGTATATGTGGGCAGAGACCACCCCATTATCACTCCAGAAGGTCAAGGTTATTTAAAAAAAAAAAAGTGTGTTGCCCCTCTGCCCTCCCATATAAATTATGTGATATTCTCCCCTAGGAAAGCTAGCAGTGGGAAAACAGGATTTGTTTGGATTCCTTGGGGAGTAAACATCAAACCGAGCGGTCATGGGTACTGCACTTTTCTTATGCATCTGTTCTTCCAGCTGATCAGCTGTGGTATGGCCCCTGCAAGCTGTGTACCATGCTGGGTCTCCTGTGCTGAAGAACTGAGCTAGTAACTTCCACAAAAAAGCTTCTGAATGTGGCAGCACAGGGGTGTGCAGCCCCCTCCTGTCATTGCTGCAGGCTTATTCTGCGATGCACAGAGCATGCCTAGGGCTGGGCCGCTCTTGAGCCCCTCTGTAGGACTAAGCCAGCTTGCTGAATTGCAGCTGCTGGACCAAAACCTTATGGCTCTAGGTTGCTCTTCTCCACCTGTCTCAGGCTGAGCATCGAGTCAGTCTACACACAGCTCAAAATTCTCACTCTGTTTGAAGAGAGAGATTTGCATGAACRTGCCCTTCCCCCCTGCCTCTGTCCTGAATACTTCACAGAGGTTGCACTGCTGCTTGTCTCTGCACCTCCCCGGCGGTGATAGGCTCAGCACCTTTTTCGCTGCTGGGCTGTACTGCCATTTTGACTCCCTCTCCCCGTCCCTTAGAGTTTCCAGAGAGCCCAAATGGCTGTAGGTGAGGTTATGTTGTATAACTTGGCTTGCATACTAAAGCCAGCTACAGGCTGGATGTATGTTATATGCTGCACCACACCCACCTTGCTTCCTCAGAGCAGTCCCTGTTCTATTGTTGCTTCGTGATGTGTCGTAAAGGAAGAGAGTTGAGATACTGCAAAAATTAATTTAGTTTAAGAATTTGGATTGGCTGTCAAAAGATGCTTTCTGCCCTTGCTTAACTAGCCGAGAGTAAGAGAATATGCGACATAGTTAACCCCCCCCCAAAATGTACTGTCCTTTTGCAAGAAGTGAATGTCAGGCAGTGCTTGATTTGCCCTAGCGTGCATTGACAGAGCAGATCTTCACTTAGATATTAAACCAATTTTGTGTTAATACACGCAGGCACAGCAACAACATCAAAACCACAAAGCTTCGAAACAGTGAAAACAAAGCATGGTGTGAATAGCATGGAGTATATGGAGAAGGCTAGGAGAGCTTGCCAGAGTCAAATTATAGAATAATTAAATAACATTGTTCTAGTTGAACTGTTGCCACTGATAACAGTTTCTCAGCTTCCGGAGGGGGAGAAGGGGAAGCTCGTATTCTTTAGAGGATCTGTGTTTGTCTCTGCTGGAAGGAAAATGAAGCTAAAGTAATTATTCTGCTGTGGATTTTTTTCCCCTTTTTTTCTCGTCTCTAACAATTTTTTTAACTGTTTGTTTTAGATGCCAAAAGTCCAGTACAAGTCCAACTGTAAGCCGTCCACATTTGCCTACCCCCCACCTCTCGAGGTACCAAAGGAAAAGGAGAAAGAAAAGGTATTTGGGCTAGCTTTCTGTGTTGTAAAGACTAACTCCTAGTATAAACATTGACTTTGGTGGCACTAATGGGAAATTTAAAGAGTGAAAGAAAAATTGGCAGGTGCTATTGTCTCTGAAAGAATTCTAGCTATTTTTTCCTACTGCGCCTGGGACTGTTGCTGATCATGGCATACAACTGCTGTGCTCCTGAGTCACTGGAACCTCCCTTGTCTCCAGTGGTCAAGCAGAAGCATTGATTAATAAAACTGTTTTCCATGCCCTACTGATTTGTATGTGTGTATCATCTTTGTGCAGCACCAAGCACAACGGGGTCCTTGTTCATGACTTGGGCTTCAAAATGCTACTGCAGTACAAACATTGAGAATATGAGGGTGGGACACTTCTCAATTAGTCCCATATGGAAGGACAGAAGTGTACCTGGGCTCAGGGCAGTGGGCCCATGTCCTAGAGTAATAGCTGTCAGGCCCATGGATTGCAAAAAGGTAAGTGTGGAACTGAGAATATCTAGGTATTGAAAAGGAAGAGATGAGACCTATGGGATGACAAGCGGGACAATAGCGGAAGCAATTTGTCTACTGGTGTAAGATGGTAAAAGCTGTTGAGCAGACCACAGCAGCAGGCAGAGCAGCCCTTAGGGAGCAATTGCAGCAGTGGAGACCTCAGGCATGTCATGCTGATGAATGACATTGTGTGAAAACTCCAAAACATTTTGCCAGAATTGAATGCTGCGCAGGACAGATTTCCGAGCCATCAAGGAACCCAGAAATGAACTCTGATGAAAGGCAAAGCTCACTGCTCATAGCTGCTTTCTCGCCTTAGGATTTGTCCAATTCCCATCCTATTCCATTCTCTTCTAAACTTCCCTGGCCAAAATTAAAATGTGCCAAGAGCCCACATTTAGCCTAGAAAGCCTCACCAGCAACGTGACAAATGTCGTTGCTCCCTGTCCCTTTGAGCAAGTTGCTGCCTTACAGAGACAGTTACTGTGGATAGAGAAATGTGCTCACTGGAAGGGAGATGTGCTGGATTCTTGTATTTGAGTGTTGCTTCTGGGTACTTTCTGGCTCAGGAGTGCCAAAGTCTCCTGAGGGCTCCTCCGTAGGGCATTTTGCATATCCACTTCTTTAGATCAATGAGAAACACAGCTGTCTGATTAGGACAGTGGAACAGCTTTAGGTCATTCTAAAGAGTATCCATATACATGTTTCTTTACCTTGGAGACTCTGGCAACGGGTTTTCCTGTAACAACAATTCCATTTGTTGCTCTGTTAAAAATAAATTATATCAAACCTCTCATATAGAGACCCAGACAGTAATGATTAATCTCTAAATTAGGAACTTTGCTCTCCTTCTGCATATGTGGCTGGACCCAGTCTGCATTCATGGCATTTTTTTGTCCCATCTGTGCCATTTATTTGCTTTGACGATGGTGTGTTTGTCTCTTAAACAGAGCAGTGGGTAGGAAGTGGAATTGATCTTATTGACACCTGCACTGAGAACTGACCTAACACTGATTTCCCTTTGTTCCCCTGCCTGGGGAGCTGAAGCACAGCGTACAGTGTTGCAGTCACGTTGAATGCCTCCTCTGTTGACATATCCAGGTTTCCACTGCTGTGCTGTCCATCACTGCAAAAGCCAAAAAGAAGGAAAAGGAGAAGGAGAAAGAGAAGAAGGAAGAGGAGAAGATGGAAGTGGTGGGTGCAAACATTGAAACTTAAATGTCGTCTTCTCCCCTCTCTTCTTATAAATGTGGAAGGTGTGTCATGAAAGCTGGCACCCACTTAGCGCTGTCCCCCCTGCCACCTCTGTTAGTTCTGAGCAAAGCATTAACACACATTTCAGTGTACTGCATACACTGGTTAGCATCTTTACTCTGTGTGTGTGTGCTGCTAAAGGCAAGAGGTGGTATTACGTATGAACCCATTATTTCTGAGAAATAAATCTTCCTCAATATTGTTAAGTAACTGACTTCCTTAAAGGCAGAAGCTTGTTTTGACAAATTTGTGTGCCTTTAACTGCATGAACCTTTTGTGCATTATTTCATTGCCTGCTGTTTCTAGACCAAGGGAATTTTATCTCTTATCCATGTACTTTTCCTGTTAATGTGGAAAAAGTCTTAATATATAATATAATATAATTCATGTCCGTGGCACCTCTGACCTTTTAAAAAGAACTCAATGTTGTAGCAGTTGCTTGATGGTGTCTAATTCAGTTACGAGCACTGAAGAGTTTAAACTTTCTGGTTTCGCACATGCTTAACCCCCCATTCTGAAACGTTCACCTTTTTGGCAGCAATTTCTTATGTGCTTTGCCCATCTATCAAAATGCCAAACGTTTATTCACACCCACCTCAGGACCAGTTGAGCTTTGAGCACAGGATCGATATGCTGCTCAGTAGTTATGGTGATTGCTTTGGTCCTCTGATGATTTCTTTCAGCTCATAGACCTGACACTGGAACTTGTCATCATCATCTGTGAATAATGTGTCAACCTGGAGCAAGCTGAGGGATAGAGAAATGGCTGGATAATGAACTCTTGGTGGTTGCTGTAATTTGGAAAGCACTTGGCAGCTAAAATTTTTGCTGTACCCTGACAAAGGACCCTTCCTTTTGTGCTCTGCTAACATGCAAATATGCCAAGAACAACTGTAAGCTGAAAATGAGTTATGCTGACAAGCTCAGTAGAAACCTTTCTGATTCCACTTTAACATCTATGTGAGAAAAGCAACGTGGTCATAGAATTTTTTGCCTCTTTAATTTTAAAAAGAAACACACAAATGGTATGTGAAGAGAGTGTGGCATAAGATCAAAGGTATATGTGTAAGATAACCTTCAGAGACCTACTTAAATGCGGCCATGTTGTAGGCACTGAACTTTATACAGTTGGCTCAGAAAATGAATCATCTCATGCGTGCAAGGTAGAATCTCTGTTTTTTGTCTTTTTGCTCCTTTATCAATGTTTCCTTGTCATCAAACATTGCCTTTTCTTTGAATTGTTCTTACAGCACTGTATACTAAGCAAAATGTGCTGAACAGATGCATGTTTATTCTAAAATTGCTACAACTTACAGTTAAGTACAGTTGTTGAGAGGCAGCAATATATTAGAAGGGATTCACGTGTCGTGTCTGTGTGCGTGTACGCTCCAGATGTCTGAAAAGTTTTCTTGGCTGAATCAAGCAGAAAAACGAGGATAGTAAAAAGGGAGCTTGCTGCCACCTGCTGTGTTTGAGTCGAGTGTTTTGCCATTGTCCTAATGTTTTAGAGGTATAATTGCTTTCCTGTTTTTATTTTATGCCTGTTATATGACTAGTAATCCATAGCTTCCAAGAGACCTGCACAGTGGCAAGCAGTCACCATGCCAGAGAAAGTCCTGTCTGCTGTTACAGGACGTGCCATGCATTTGGTGGTGTTCCTGATCATTTCCTTTCGGTTGTTTCCGTCTTTTCTGCAGTCTTTTTTGTTTGCAACTCAGATGTTCCCGAGCAAGAGGGGAAAACGTGATCCATGTTCTTAAGTATGTAAAGGATGCTGTGTTTTTTCCTTCTGAGCTTTGCCTCCAGCTGCTGAGTCATTGGTAAAGGAGGGTTTAACTGCAATTCCTTAGGGAGTCACTGAGGTCAAGTCATTTTGGTTGAGCTGCTGTCAGTGACAGCTGTATAGCTGCGAAAATACAAAGGCAGCTTTTGGCAATTTTCATGTGCTTAGTAATGACATTAAAGAATCTTCAGTTGTGAACAAGAAGTGGTGAGTTTACAGAGGAAGTATTAGAAAGGGAAGCCAGAGGTAAACTGTTCCACTGCCACCTCTTGTTGAACTTATTTTCACCTGCAGTTGAGGGCGAGGCATTGCTATGATAAGAGTACTTAGATCCACGCTGGCATTGCCTGTGCCAGCTGATAGATACGTGTTAGCTTGTTCCTCAGCAGGAGGATGGCTTCTCACCATGCTCTGGAATTGCTGCCTGTGTTAGGAGTAGCAGGTTGTACCTTACCCTGCTGAATTGTGAAAGGGCTAGAGACTACTGTTAAAATCATGTTGATGTTCTCCTCCCCTTCCACAGGATGAGGCTGAAAAGAAGGATGAAAAAGAAAAGAAAAAAGAGCCTGAACCCAACTTCCAGCTTCTGGACAACCCTGCCAGAGTCATGCCTGCTCAGCTCAAAGTTCTCACTATGACAGAGAGCTGCCGATATCAGCCTTTCAAACCAGTAAGTGTCACCTTCCTAGTCCATGTGCTTGACAGAGCGTTCCCAGTTGCTGGGCTTGTGCGTAAGGACCCAGAAGTTCTGTGTGTACATGAGAATGCCACTCACAGCTGGTGCATCGTTGTAATGTGTTATAGAGATTTGCAACTTCACTGTTGTCATATTTGCTTTCTAATGTCCCTCTCTCCAAATGATCACATGCAGTTCTAGTTGGGGGAAAGCCAGAGCTACTGCAAACCTTTTCACCATGCTAATGCTGCTTTATTTTTCTTTCTTCTACATATGTCAAATCCTGTAACCTGGATATCAATCAGACATACTCTTTGTATTAATGACGTTGCTGGGGACATAAAGACTGAGCCATGACCTTTACAATGGGCTGAGAAGTTGTACAGCCTCATTGTCAAAGCAGTGAAATACATTGGGACTTCTGCTGGGGCTTTATTATTCTGCAGTGGGGTTTATACCTAAATGGAGTTGTTTTTTTTTTTTTTTCATTAAACAGATTTCTTACTCAGTTACATCTGACCTTAAAAAAGTGCTTCCATCTCCTGTTAACATAGAGAAGAGATAGCATGTGATTGTCAGATGGAGAATGAAAAGACCTTTTAGCATTAGCCCAAGGGGTAACTACCTTTTGTGAGATGCTCGAATATATTGCAAAGCTAATAAGCTTGCTCCTGACCTCTAAATCTCCCGAGTCAAATTCTTCTGGCCTTTATTTTTGTTCAAGAAATAACACCCTTGACGTCCCCCTTTTGCAGGATTATGCATGGGAAAACTGTGTTCAGAAGAAGTAATATTTTTTCCAGGAAAGTAGTCATGTTTTTAATAAATGGATTTCCTGGAATTCTATCAGCACATTGGAATTCTCTGTGCATCGTCCCCTTTTGAAACGTCTCCTTTAGCATAGCTGTGGAAGGATTTTTCAGTTTCTACCCTTTAAAGAGAGGAGGTAACCCAACTGGTATTTGGATTGGGAAGATCTGCTATGTGGTCCAGTAGGTGTCCACTCATGCAGCTGAAATGTGGACGTGTGTAGCTGTTTGCTTCAGTTTCAAAAGAAGCCAAGTCTTTGGTGAGGGGAGTGCAGTTTCCTGCCTTATCCCCCCATAAATAGGTTTTGA
This sequence comes from Phoebastria nigripes, assembly GCA_035582835.1. Classification (NCBI taxonomy): domain Eukaryota; kingdom Metazoa; phylum Chordata; class Aves; order Procellariiformes; family Diomedeidae; genus Phoebastria; species Phoebastria nigripes. The sequence continues at coordinate 51,598 of JAYKAV010000587.1, read as the reverse complement.
AGAGAACAGAATAGTGCAGGTTTTTTTTCTGGGATTAGGGTGTGTAACCAAGGAGGCTCTTGAAACAGAGCTGTTCTGGAGCTTTGCTCTGCTTTGGGGAACGCCAGAGTAAAAGGTGGCTTTGAAATGCTGTTCATAGCCTGGAATCCTGCTGTGGTCAAAGCTCTGATCCCAGCCAGGCGTGACACAGCACTGCCTCTTTGCACCTCCTGTTTCAGTCCTGGAGACGCACCGATTTGCTTTAGCCTGCCAGGATGTTTGGTTGTGATCTTTGTAATTAATTCCCCTTTGTTTTACGAGGTTCTGCTAATAGGATTCCTCAGTTGGTGGAAGCTGGTGATCAGATTAGTCTCTGTTTCAGATAGCCTCCTGGGAGGTGGCTACACAGAGAGGTTTCACTAAGCTTTGTTGCCCTGAAAAGATGAGCCTTATAAAGCAATTACGGTTCAGTTAGTTTTCATGTGGAAGCCCCAGCCTGGGGCTGGGGTAAAGCTGTGAATCCAGATGCCATTTTCTATCGAACTGAGACTTAGATAGTGGAAATACAAAAGGTAGCCTTGGATAGGCTCTGTCTGTTCCATCCCCTTACCAGGCAGGGATCCGGATGGGTGTTGGACGCTTTGCTCTCTGAAACTCACTCCTGCTGAGGTGTCTCATATGGCCTAGGATAAACACTGTGGCCACAAATACTGCACCATGAGGCAGAGGTGAGCAGCTCTAATGCTCGCTGCACTTGTCTTGCAGCTTTCCATCGGAGGCATCATTATTCTGAAGGACACCAGTGAGGATATGGAGGAGCTGGTTGAACCTGTGGCAGCTCACGGTCCGAAGATTGAGGAAGAGGAGCAGGAACCTGAACCACCAGAGCCCTTTGAGTACATTGATGATTAAGACCTGAGGTACAGTGTAGCGTGCAGAGTCACCTTTATTAATCCCAATGAAGGAAAAGCCTCTTTGGACCAACTGAAGCAGTTGCCAGGACCCAGCACTGTTGTTTTAGCTCTTTGACGGCTTCTGCGCCAGATTCAGAAACATACGCTCTGTCCCAATTTGAAGAGTTTGGCAGCAATAAAAGAGAAATCCACTCTTCCAGATCAGGCCTGACCCAGTCATGCTGGATCTGGTCTCTAATCTCGCAGGCTTGGCTACTTTGAGTAGATCCTTGCTGGGCAGAGTTAGAGCAGTGCATGGGGTCACAGGCAACAGCTGAGCTGGGAATAATCAGCTCATGAAAGATGGTCCCAGAGGGGCAAGTGGTTTGTGTAACAAAGCTGTCATCTGCTTGACCTCAGTGTGGCAGGATTGGTTGAAAGAGAACTACTAATCTGCTTTCTGGGGTTGTCTTGTCTTCCCAGCAGTTCTTAGCAGAATTTAAAGACACTCCAGTCGTGGGCTCTGTGGTGCTCTCTGAGCCCAACTTAACGATCCTTGTAGATCTGTTCCGGGCAATGAATGGTGCAGTTCTCAGGTTCCTTGGTTAAAGTGCCTGAACTGATGTGCAAGTTTCTCACTGAGAGGCAGAAACCCAGTTGCTTTATTTCCAAATATGGGCTGGCATGTCCCAGTGCTCCCAAGAGCAAAGATTATGCACTTGAATTGGTGGATGGGCAGGAAAACAAACTCCTTGTTAAAAACTGTAAATGTTGCGTCAGTGGCAGGCTCGGGTGAGTGTGTGGGGCCAACCACAAGAAGCCTTAGTTAAATACGTTTGCTTTTCTGGTTTCTGTCTCCCCCTCCTCCAGGATCATGTCCTCTAAAGAAGACACTATGCTTGATACCAGAAAGACAGACATGAAGACCTTCCTATCGAGAACTGCTGTTCAGTGCATGCAACCCCAATCTGTGCTGAGCTAAAGCTGATAGTCCGTGTTTTATGGCTGAAGAACAGATATATGCTATTTAGTGTACTCTTTCACAAAACCTTGTTTTCAAATAAATATATTAAAAACTCTTGACAGAAAACTTGCTGCTTTAAAAAAAAAAAAAAAAAAAAGGAAGCCTAACAACCTTCTTTTCTGCTCCCCCCAAATGTTAAAAACTAGACCCAAGTTGTGCATCTTCATCCAGCAAAGCCTGACTGACTCTGCTCCTCTGTAGAGTCGTTGGGATCTGTGCACATCTCTGCTTTCTCTAGCACTCATTTAGGCTGAGCAAGGTCACCACTCCAGACTGGCCCAGCCATACCTCTGATGCTACAGAGAGGGCAGGTCTCTACTTGCCAGCAGCTGTCCAGATGAGGTCCGCTTCCAAGTTACCTCTGTGATACTGACTTTGCACTGATTTTCCCCCTTGCTCATCCTGGTATTCGTGTGACAGTGTGGGGCTGACAGAAGAGCTGTGGGTGTTAGTGATGTGGAAATGGGGCATGTTTCTCTTTGTTTCACGGAATCCCTTTTTTTCTTCTGTGTGCTTTCACTGCTTTCACCAAATATGAACATAATAGCTGATGTGAGCAGGCAGCTAGAAATACATTACAGGCCTAGATGGGGTGAATCCAGACATGCAAGTTGTTACACTGATGTGCATCATTAGCCAAGGCGGGATTTACAGTCAGGGGTATGGAATGAGCAGCAGTCAGAAGGAAAGAATGCAGCTCGACCGTTCGCTGTCGGCCCAGCCGGCCCTTCACCTGTTGGGCTGTAACGCTTCAAAGGGTGCGTCACCGGCGAGCCAGAGACTGCGGCCCTGGTCAGCTGTAAGCCAAATGCTGGAGGAAGCTCCATCATTTGAAACAGCACTTAAACGGAATGAGGTTTTTATTGTATGTATGTTGGGAATGTGAACATACCACAAGCTTATGTGCATCGGTAATAATGGAAGACAAATCTTGCATGTAGTGCCTGGGAGCTTTTCCAGCAGATGGTTTATTTTGGTGAATGTTACTATAGCAATAGAATAGTCTGCCTTCGTTCTCTGCAGAGCTTAAGCGGTACAGAGCAGAGGTATGGGACTGAAAGCCAATTTTGAGTCCTAGGCTTCAGTCAGAAGTCCCTGAAGTTGAAATGTTGTCTCAGTAAGGGTGCTGGTCAGAGCTTGCTGTTCTTGGTGTGACCCAGATCTGTTCTCCCATGGAGCAGAGCCAAGAATGAACCTGAAATGGCTACAGACAATGTTACTGTCAGTAAAACTGGAAACAAAGGGAATCACTGCTCCAGTCCCATGGTCATTCAAAGTGAGACCTGGTATTGTGGTGCAAGAAACAGAAGCTGGACAAATGTACATTATGTGAGTCTTTCTGGTGCTGGAATCCCTTCCCTTGGAATGGGTACCTGTATCCCTTACTCCTGCATGTTCTGCTGATGCCAACCAGTGTGGTATGTGGTGTCTTTCAGGTAATTTGTTGGTAATGCCTTGTGTCATCTTACAAAATACTGTGCCAAAGGGAGGACATTGGGAGGAGGGGAAAAAAAAAAAAAAACAAAAAAAACCCCAACATTTCGGGTCATTCAGCTACCTGCCGGGCAGCCAGATATTGCTGGGAGATTTCTAGAGTCCGAGTAGGAATGCTGGGAATAGCTGGCTCAGAAGGACCTGAAGTCCTATATTGATGCCTTGGCCGAGCTGTGAACAGTCTGCTTCTATTCACAGGACTTTTTGCCAAGCCTTTCATACTATAACAGACGTTTCAGGGTAGTCAGTATATTCCTGGCGCTTGCTACGGGTTTGGTTCTCAGTGTGGCTGTGTAAATCTGTACGCGCAGAGCAGTTCCCACTGAGCCRTGTACTGCCTGGGGCACCATCCAGGAGACTTGATTCTTGTGCTAAATGATTTTCTTGTGCCTGTAAGACCACTCCTGCCTCTGGCAGTGATGTTTCCCGGAGCTCCCTTGGCACAAGCRACTGTAAAAACCTCAGATAGCCCCGAACTGATTTCTGAGCTGCTACTCTGGGGCCACATGGTAAGGTTATGCTCAGGCAGTCAGATTTTTAGAGGAGCTTTTGGTGGCTGTGGAAGAATAAGGCCATGTGTGCCAGGCTGGGGACGCCAGGAGGGACATCTGGGAATTGGCCTGTCTGTTCTCACTTGACCGGCTGTGCCACTCGCTGTGTTTTGTCTTCACTCTGTAAACACACATGGGAACTGCATGGTTTAGGATTGACACCGCAGAGAGAGCGTACGCAGAAAAGCATCAGCTGTCTTGGCTTTTTCCTCTGGCTGTTCTGTGTTTTCCTGCTCAGGAGAATGTCCTGGACAGGAGTTCAGGGGAGGGGGGAGAGGAGCTGGAGGAGCATCGACAGAGGTGGCTCTTGGTTAAAGRGCAAAGTGTGAAGGAGGAGAGGTGACAGCCACACTGCAAATCTGAGTTGCTGGGAGCTGAGGGGGGAGTGGGAAGGGGCAGCTYGGTGGGATGGTGCTTGCGGGGAGGAACAACCATGAGGAGTGTTTTCTAGCAAGTGCAAATTGACCTTTCACCAGAGGGCTGATGATTGAGAAGTGGCTCCTCTCTTGGCAGGAGAATGCACGGTAAGTGTCTTCCAGGGGTTTCAGCCTGTTTGCACCTCTCTCTGGAGAGAAGGCTGTGCATGCAATGAACAGCTTGTTGGTTGCTTGTGCATTTGGTATTGGTAGACAGGGCTRCCCTTTGGGGACTTCATCGGCTGAGCTCTGTGCAATCAGAGCCTGCTCTGCCGCAGCACGCCCAGGTCCTTTCCAGCTTCCCACACAGTGGGCAGCCCCTCAGGTACGTGTGCTCAGGCCACGTAAGGATAAACCTCTTCCACCCACGCCGCAGCTTGGGAGGATGCCGATCCCGTGCCTCGGTGAGACATGCGTCTAGCTCAGGCTGGTTTTGCTCGGGGGGCACTGCTTAAAAGACTCCAGGCAGCACAAGGACAAGAGGTCCTTTCATGGTGGGTTTATGAGAGTTTGTGGTACAAAACGGTGTGTCCTGACTACAGAATGATCTGATACATGGGATTTTTTCTGACACCTACGTATTTCTTCAGTTCACCAATCGGGCTGCTGAGGATGCCACTCTGCGACCGCCTGAGGCTCAGAAAACCTCCAGAGATTTTCTAGAAAGGCGCTAGAAAACCTCTGGGAAGGCTCCGGAAAGGTGCTGGAGCATTCACTGTGGGTCAGGCGGCAGCAGCTCTTGGTGCTGCAGTGGGTGTCTTCCCCCTCTGCTGCCTCCCCAGCTTCTTGTGGTGGATGCCAAGACCTCGTTTCCCCCCTGCACCAGGCTCACCCAGGGTTTGTGCCATCCCTGTGAGGTGGTGCCCAGCAAGGGAAATACTGAAAATCAGTGCAAGCACTGGGGTAAAGCCTTCTGGGCTGGATCCTGCCGCCACACTAAGGGGCCTGACCAGTTTCCCTGGGGACAGATGGGGCCAGTCACTGCAGGACCGGCTCAGTGCTGTGCTCAGGGGACGGAGGCCAGCCACCACTGGCTTTCTGATCTCCAGTTTGGAGAAGGCATGGCAGGAGCCCGGAAACCTTAGCTGCTGCTTTAAATAATACCATTTACCCACAGTGACTCATTAGTGCTGATTTTTTAGGAAGTGCTGCTCTTCTGGGCCTGTCTGGGGATGCTGCAGAGGGACCCACCCCAGGGGTGTTTGCCAGGGGCTAATTGGACCCAATGCTCCTGGGTTTGCCAGAGGGAGAGGCTGAGGTGGCAGGAAGCATGCGTCTGTCCCTCCTGACTAATGGGCCTCATCCCCCTTAACCTGGTGAGAAATATATCAAATATATGCCACTTCTGACAGGTCTGAGTCCCTCCAGGAGGCCCTGGACATGTCCTCAATCTTCACTTCCTGATGGTTAACTCAGGTACAAGCCCCCTGCTTGGCACCGCGCTGGGGACAGAAGTGGGGATGGAGATGTTGGAGGTAAAGCTCCCAGGGTAAGGGGTCTTCAAGGAGGGGGCTGACAGTGGCAGGCACTCAGCAGATCTCGTCCTCCCACCTCTCCCCGTCGCAGCGGTGCCGCCCTCCCTATCTCTCCCCTTCCTTCCAGGGCCAGGCAAAGCTCTTCCTCCTTGCCATTCAACATGAAGGTTGGGCGCTGCTGATAACGATGACAACGTTGGCCATTTATCTCCCTGCATCCTGGAGGCTGGAGCGTCCCCCACCCTTGCCCCCGCCAGACCCCAGCCTGCCCCAGGCTGTTCCCCTGCCTGCTGCTCTCAGTGTTGGTGACGGGTTGGGTTTTCAGCCCAGCTCTGGGTGCACCTTAACCCTGCGGCAGTGGCAGGACGGAGGAGGTGGGGAGCACGGACATCACAGGACCATGCAAGGCTTGTGGTGTTTGCTTGCAACCTCTGATGGGAGCAGTGGGGCTGAAGGCCTTCACCCAAGGGTGCTGATCTTTCCCCAGGGTGGCTTCACATGGAAGCAAGGCTCTTAGCTCCCTCAGTGAAGATAACTGGTTCTGGCAGATCCAGTTCAATGTGTTTCTCTGGCACTGGTGGGACTGAGCTGGCCGGCGCTCTCTGCCTTGGGAGAAGAAGCTGCCCCAGCCTCTGCTATTGGGCTGCAGCTCAGGACTGGCTTGACTTGGCCTCTGAAATCCTGCTCTGCATGGGCAAATAGTCCAGCTGGCAGCAGCCCCGGTCTGGAGTTTTGTTTTGAGGTCCGTACTCCAGTTCATGGCATTGGCAGCACAACTAAAGCTCTGCTTTTTGCTGAGAAGTAGTACTGTGCAGGTACTCAGGTAAGCCATCGGTGTCTCTTCCAGCGCATGGGGGGAAGTTGGCGTTACCCACGTACTGCAGAGAGGTGACTTGAGGCAAATCCTATTTCTGCCCGAGTCCTTTGGAGACCAGCTGATCAGAGGTCCTGGAGATATGAACCCCAGACATCCCAACCGTGTGCACTTGGTCTGACGGACCCTGCTGCCCAACGCTTGCGTGCACGTGTGTGTTTAAGCAACGCGTATGTCTCTTTTTTTTCATTGTGTTCACAAAGCATGTGCAGAAAATGGATGGTGGAGGGTCTATACCATAAGGGTCCAGGTGAAGCGGGTCCTGGCGAGCAGGGCCGGGTGCATGGGGGGACACCCCAGGGCTCGCTGCCTGCAGCCTTGGCGCAGGGCTGGCTCTGGGGTTGGTCAAGGGCAAGGGCAATCTTTCAGTGGCAACAGCATCCCTGGCCAAGTGTATAAATAGCTGCTCTGGTGACCCAGGGAAGAATTGCTGCACAGGCAAGGTTAATTGTCAGCAGAAATTATGGGGACATTGTTCCTCCAAAGATAACCTGCAAGGGATGAAGCGTGGAGCAATTTTTTCCCCTTCAGATTGAAGGAAAAAGACCTAAAATATTGGTGTAGTGTCTTTGTTCTCAGCTTTAGGCTGGCTCTCCCGTTTAATTGTTTTTCTCCATTCTGTGTCAATGAGAACCAAGATGGATTAACTTTTTGTTTCCCCACCATGTCCTCCCAGAGGAGAGACTGAGATAGCTCCTGTAGGGCTGGGCAAATTCTCTGTTTACTTTAACTTCACAGAGATTTTTTTTATTTTTAGCTTAAGCATGAAATCTGGGGTTCAGGGATGAACAAGAATCAGCTGAAAATAATTTGCTGGAAATACCTGCATTGGACAGCAGAGTTCATGTGCTCATTCATAGATGAAACCTGCTGCTTGCTCCTCTTGTGGGCCTGGAGGTTTTGCAATTTGTCCCCGACTGATCGGGCAGGTGGCCATTGGTCTGTGTTGGTGGCAGCATCAAAGCTGTGCCTGTGTGTCCTGCTGTTTCTGTGCACCCAGTTTCCCAGACTATTTTCTCCATAGTTTTTTTTTTTAAATGGAGCATCTCTAGCTCTTCCTTCCTCCCAGCCCCCTGCCATTTTTGGCTGGAAAGCCTTGCCGTTACTGCAAGCCAAGCCCTCTCATGCATTGGTATTCACCTTGGTTGGGGGCTTAATGACCCATGTCTTAGATGAGCACATGCCAGAAAGCCCAGCTGAGGCCCCCTTTRGGCCCGGGGCACTGAGCTGCTGTCATCCCCCACGGAGGCACCCCCAGCCCCGCAAAAGCAGCCAGTCTCTCCTGGTTGTCAGTTCCGTCCCTGTAGGGACCTCTGAAGGGTGATCTCTGCCACAACTGGAAAGGCACCATAGGCTGATCTATCGGGATGGAGGAGCAGAGGAAGCACTGGAGGACTCCCTCCTTCCTCCAGCCTGGGCTGAGCTTTGGCCAGCCCACACCGGGGTGGTGGCAGTGGCAAGAAGGTTTTGCGGAGCAGCGTCTCCTCTCCAGGTGGACGCTTGAGGGATGTGGGGGGCTGACATTGTAGGGCAATAGGTTGAGCCCTGGATGCTCCTCTCCTCATCTGCAAAGTCCTGCCAGGAGGAGAAAGCTCTAGCTCCTTCCATGCTGGGCTGCAAGGTGCCTGGGCACCTCCTTCACCATTTTGCAATGGAGCTGAAAGGAGATTTTTGGGGGTGCACCAGCAAGTCCCTCCTCCCTCCGTGCTCTGCGCTGAGCAGGAAAGTTGAGTTCACCCTGTCGCCTCCTTCATGCATCCTGTGGCACAAAATCAAAGTCTCCGGTTTTGCCTCTCCTGGTCAGGGACTTCGGTTACAGGAAATTACTGGAGAAGGGTCTGCATATAAATAGCCTRGCATGGGCTGACCGCATCCTTCTGGGGAGAGGTGAAACTTGAGGCTCGGCAGCAGCTAAACAAGCCCCATCCAAGGGAGACAGAGCATCTTTATGATAGCCTGATGCTGGGGAGAGTAGAGAGGTTTTGCAATTCCATTGCCTCGGTTTTCTTTGCAGAGGGCCCTGGGGAAGCCTTGCTCTGTAACTCGGTATGTGGGCAGCATCTGAACTGCTGGGCAAGTGCCCTGCCTGAGCGCAGGATGCTGGTCCAAGCAAACCCCTCTGCCCCCCAGCCAGTCCCAGCAGGAGCCAGTCTGTGCTCTAACCGACACTAACATGTCATCAACTAAAAACTCAAATGACTTCTTATTTATTTATTGCCTAAATGCTCCTTCAAAGTATTCATTGAAAATCCAAACCAAAATCTTTTTTGGCATCTAAAAGCTGAAGTTTGACTCAGAAAATAACAGGATGTTTAAGCTTTGAAAAATGTTCACCTCTTGCCTGCTTGCTTTTATTTTTAATGCAACCACTTGGAAAGGCTACTGCAAGAAGACATTTCCTGCAAAATGGTCCACTTGGGCACAGAGAATAGCCTTCTGTTTTTTAATCAGGCAATAGGTTACAATCCAGCCCAGGACCTGCAGCTGGCAGAGTCGGTGGCCCAGCCACAGGAATGCTCAGCCCCCGGCAGAGGTGCTGGTGACACCTGCCCCAAGAAAAACCTAAACTGTGGAGCTGGGTTGATGCCCCAGGCAATGATGAATGTCCTCCCTTGGGCACACAGGGCAGTGGAGTCCTGCTTTTCAGGTTTGAGGCACAAGCTTTGTGTCTTCTTGACCTTACCGCAGGTGCTGGCCAGCGGGTGGCTGTTCACCCCTGGGCAGCACCTCCCTGAAAAGGTATCTCTGCCCAAGCACCTTAGGAATGTGGCAAAGCCTGTGCAAGGCAACGTGTGCACAGCAGCCTTGCCTGCCTGCTGGAAGGGGACTTCTGCAAGAATGGGAGGAGAAAAAGAAGAAAAAATATGACCAAGAGAAGCAAAGCCCAGATCTCACACAGCCCTTCCCACCATCCTGCCCCCAGCACGATGTCAGTCATGTTTGGCTGCTCAGAGGAGAAAGCCAGCTGGATGCACATCATTCTGAAGATGGGAAAAGGAGAAAATCAGCGTAAAATCCCTCTCTCTTTCCCAGGGGTGCCTGATCGCCACCAAAGCAAAGCAGGAGAGAAAGAAGAGAGAGGGAACACAGGATAGTGCAACTGCCTTTACAAAGAAGGAAGGGAAGCTGCAGCTGGTCTGCTCCAAAACCTTGGCTCCGCTCTCTACGAGTCTTTTACTCCTTTAAAAAGCTAGAGGCACAGGTGACAAACAGGAGGAGGAGTTCACAGCCCCATTGCCTTCCTTCAGCTGGAGCAAGAAGGAGCCTAGAAGGCTGCACACACAGCGGCGGCAAGTGGGCCATAACTGGCCAAGAGACCCAGTCTTTCCTCCCCTTGGGGATGGACTAAATACCTGATAGGCTCTAGCATGGTAAAACTCGACATTAATATTTAAGGTTTGCTATTGTGAGATCTCTGTAGAAGTGTATGCAACAGAAAGAGGAAACCTCTGGCTGTAGACATACTCTGCATATATGTAGAATATCTCTACTATTTGTATTATTAATGACAGAAGTTTCATGTATATAAATGTTATGCTTGTTTATACACATAAAACTTCGATATTTAGTATACAAATCACCAAACCCAGAAATTCCAATTACCAGCTCAATCACGTACCTACCTGACCACTTAACAGTACACGTAGTAACTACAAAGCTAATTTGAATGCTAATTGTCACACTCGCGGTGAGCAATGAGAACACAACCTAACGCTTAGAATGGAAATCTCCCGTCGCTTCCTAAGAATTCCCTGGTGCTCTCTAAAAATGTTCATCTCCTTTCTAGAAATTTCAGTGGGCTTTCTAGGAATTTCCCACAACATTCTAGGAATTCAGACTGGACTCTAGGAATTTTCCCTTACTTCCTGGAAAGCACAAAGAAATTCCCAGAAATATCCTTGTTCCTTCTAGGAATTGCAGAGAACTTTGTAGGACTTACAGACTGGAATTCCAGGGTGCTTTTTGAACAGTTTGATGTCCTTCCTAGGAATTTCAGCTGGCTTTCATATGCTTTACTTCCAGTGCTTTCTAGGTCTTTCCTTGTGGTTTCTAGGAATTTTCAGGTGCTTTCTAAGAATTGCAGTCCTTTCTAGAAATATCTAAGTGTTTTCTAGGGATTGCAGAGCACTTCCTGGAAATTTCCCAGTACTTTCTAGCAATTCCCCATTGCTTTCTAGAAATCACAGACTGCTTTCTAAGACTTACAGTGTGTTTCCTAGGAATATCTTTGATCCAAACTCCAGGCTGTCAGCATCCTCCAAGAAGCCACGGCGCTACAAAAATTYCTCTGCAGCACGCAGCATCTGTTTTTTAAAATAAATAGAAGGGGGCATACCCATCTTTATCTTTGAACAGTGATGCAGTGGCAAACCCTGGAAGCATAGCAGTCCTTTGAGCTGCCGCGGTTTTGCCATGATCCAGACTGTTTTGCACCATCTGGAATTCTCAACACAAATGAATCCAGGGATATGGCAAAGCAGAGAGTATCTAGAGTGCTTGAGCAGGAGAGGATGCCCCTGTGAGTGAAGCTGARGTTTGCTGTAGAAGCGCACCTGCTCAAGGGAAGATGGCAAAGGCAGGCATCACACAAAGTGTCGGATGCTCATCTTCCCTTCCAGAACAAATGCTGCCYGCAGTCCTGACCAATTCCTTCAGGAAACCTCACACCTGATTTTAGTATTGCTAGATTATTCGCCCTGGGGCTCTTCTGCCCAAGTTCAGCCAACACATTCCCTTTCTGCTTGCAACAACCCTGGACAAGCAGCCAGCCTCCTCTGCCTGGGTCCTTCTGGCTTGCAGCAGGACACACTGACAGGTACCACACCACACCACTGACTCTGTGCTGGGCTTGTATCGTCTTCAAACAACACATGGCAGGGCACCGTGATGCAAACCACAGTGCACTGCAGGCTCCTCTGCGATGYGCTGAGAGCGGTGGGGTCCTCACCGGGGTTTCAGGAATCTGCTCTTCTGTCCCTTTGCCCTCGCCTGTTGTGATGCGCTTGCTGGGAGTGCTGGGGAAGGAGGGAGCCTGAAGAAAACTGGTGAGGTTTCTCCTGATTTCCTGGAGAAGCTCCTTCTCTAGCAGGATTTCTTTAACTGAGAACGTCTTCCAAGCACGCTGAGTTGGGGAATGAGATGTTTTCAAGAGCCTCTGGCACAGACAGAGATGATGGATGAAGTGACCTGTTCCTGGCACCTTTTCATCCATCACATGAATGAAACACAAGTAATTAAAAAGTGGGCRGTTTGGCACAACCCTGGCTCAAACCATGGCTCTGTCCCTTACCGGGACAACCATAATTTGAAGAAGCAAGGCATGAGAGGGGGCATAGATTTGTCAAGGCTGCTTCTGCCCTTCATAAGATATTTAACGTCTTCCTTTCCTTTCCCAAAGAGCAGCAGTCTGCCTCAGTATTTTATTCACAAATACCAACCCACCGCTGGCTGGCCGTGGAGCAGTGGTGAAATAACTCCCACAGCTTATGGATGGAGCGCTAGTGCCTGCTCACCATCTGTCATAACTCTGCTTCCTATCACCTCACTCTTTCCAAACATTTCACCTATCAAGCTGATAATTTTAGATCTGGCAAGAATGTTCAGAGGTGATTTTTTTTTTTTCCTGTTCCTTAAAATTTTTTTWAAATTGCATAAGGAGAAGAATACCCTTAGATCACGAGCCAAGGGAAGGCTGTACCCTGAACTGCATTCACCCACGCTGGTGTTGGAAAGTTAAGGTTTGGATGGGAAGTGGTCTCAGTGGAGAGCAGTGCCTCTGAGCTGGCTGGTGAGATTAGCTTTTGGGTTTTGTGAGGTTATTAAGGGTCAAAATCCCAGGGGTAGATGCAAATCTCTGTGTTCAGTTTTGGCTGCCCGCTTTATGAGCCATTTAAAGGAAGAAAGATGGTGCCGTGCTGTGTCTGGTTATGGGACACGCAGAGGACATGGGTCTTCTTAGGTGTTCATGGTGGAAAACAAAGCTGCTTGGGGTGAGACTGAAACCCCGGGCAGGACATCACTGGTGATAACAATGTCGTTTTGCTGTGTCCAGCAAATACTTGATAGAAAACTCGGTGTTAATGGCAAGAGGTTCATTAACACCACAGTTAACCATAAGGGGCTCGCTCAACCCTCCTGCTTGTTTTTGTCAGGCCTCCCTGAGGTAACAACGTGTCGGACGCGCGCCTGCCGGAGCCATGCGTGCACGACCCACGGGGCCAGTCTCGGCATCCCTCACCCCGGCTGCGGTGGGGCTGCGATTCAGGCTCGTTGCGCAGTGCTCAGTTTCGGCAAGGCCCTGCCTGTTTTTGCCCGCCATCTTTCTCAAATGAACCTTCCAAGCTGTGAGGTAAACGGAGCAGGCGGCCTTGGCCACAGGCTGTTTTAACCAGCGCGGGAATTACTCCCAGTGCTTCCATCCCCTCAGAGCACGCAGCGCTCGGCGGCAGGGGCAAATACTGCAGGATGAGTGTTAAGCTGCAATTAAGAAATCATATAATTATGCATCTGAAAGCTGCAGGCCTACTGACAAGCGCACGGAGAAGGCGGTGTGTACAGTTTTTAGAAGCCTTCCGGCCTGCCCAGGATGGGAGGGGGCTACAAAAACGTATCTTAATACAGTAGATAATTTTAAAAAATGAACTTGACCCCAAACTCTCTTCAGGTTACGTCAGGGAGCGGGAATCGGCAAAGAGCGATTCTCCACCCCAACCAGCGGGAAACTGCAGCTCCGCCCCCGCGCTCCAGGGGGCGCCGCCCGCCGGCACGGCGGGGAACACCCCCGCTCGTCACGTGACACGCCCTTCCCGGTCTGGGATTGGCTGAGAGGGATCATGTGCTGCGGGAGGGGGCGCGGCGTGGCGGGGAGTGAGGCCGTGGTTGCCAAGGCGACAGGAGGAGGTGGTGGCGTGGGGCCGCGGGGCAGGTAGGCCGCGCCGCGGCGGGGCCGGTGGCACTCGGGGTTTGTTCCCTTCCCTTCCCTTCCCTTCCCTTCCCTTCCCTTCCCTCCCCTCCCCTCCCCTCCCCTCCGCTTGGCTCGGGAGCTGGCAGGGCGGTATGCTCTCGTCCTGAGAGGGCGGCCGCAGCGCCCCGGCCCGGGTGGGGGGGCGGCGGGCCGCACCCGCGGGCTGCTGTGTGAGGAGCCGGTGTGACCGCCCCGCGGCCTGGCGATAACAGCGGTTCGGGTCGGCGAGGAGCGGCTTCGGAACTTCTTTGGAGATGCCTTACGGGGGCGGGGGTATCTTCCTCATGCGGTTTGTCTGGAGATGAGATGGCTAATGGGCTGTGCGTGGCTGGGCTGCGGCGGGGCTGTGAGGGACGCTGTGCTGTCTGCTAACACCCCCCCTCTTTACAATTTTCTAGGTTTATCAACGATGAGACATAGCAGTAACGCTTAGCGATGGGTGACGTTCTAGCTTATGAAGCTGAGTTACTCGGACTAGTGAGAGAGGTTGGTTTTTTCTCTCTCTTTTTTTCTTTTCTTTTTTTTCTGTTGAAATGAGCAAGGCAAAATTTCATAATGCTTGTATTCAGAGCCAGGCATTGTAACTGTGGTCTAAATTCTGGAATTATTTAACTGGCCAAGTGTTTGCTACACCCTGAAATGATGTTGACTTCTGTCATGCTCTGTAGATTCAAAGGGCTCAATGTCCATTAAGTGCCAGCAGTCAAACATCAAATCCATCTAGAAGGATCTATTGTTCATTGCAAATGAGGCTTTCATTAAAGGAACAGTCAAGTTGATTAGATCYGCAGACAGCTTTGGGGCTCAGGTCCAACCTGTGATAATGGTGATATCTTTAAAACATTGCGTAGCTGCCACCTCATTCCGTACGTGTATAAAATCACAGAGGCATATAAAAACCCTAGAGCTGACAAAGCCCAGGCTGAAGTCCTGAGTCCACTGATCTCCATGGTTTAATGCCTAAGCAGGATTTTCTAGCTAGGCACTCCTCTACCCATGTTGCCCATAAGAGGTAATCAGAAGATACTCTAAAGCGTGAAACGGTCCTGTGATAAAGACAGTGAAAGACAAACTTCCAAGGGTGGGTGCATCTCTGGCAGTCTGTGCTTCAGCCTTCTGGATAAATTGGCTAAAATGGGATATTTATGATTTGGAACAAGAACACAAACTGTGATCTCTGCTGCTTGTTACTGCCTCATTCCTTTGATTGACACTGTGTTGGTAGCCTAGTTTAGGGCCCTAAGTGAACACCAAACCAACAACCTAACCCCCCTGCCTTGTGTGCTTGTGTGACCCAACCTGTTGCCAGGTTCCACAGATGCCGGTGCTGTGGAGGGGGCGATCAGGAGCAGCAGTCATCTGTCACTGTGCCCAGCTTTCACCAGGCTGTCTGTTGAAAGCCTGGACAGTTACTTCCTGCCTGAAGAGTCTACCAAATGGCAAAATCATACACAACTTAAATCTTTTCATAGATCTCAGAAAATAAATCTAAAAAGAGGTTTAAGTACTTAATCACTACTACACTACTGTTTATGTTAACAGTGAAGAAAGCAAATGATTCCTGTTCTATGTGGCAATGTTGGGCATCCAGATCAAGTTTGCAAAATGAAATGTGATGTCTTACCTCAGCAACCAATAACTAAGACTCCTGAGATGGGGGGAGGASGGGAAAGTTGTGTGTAATATAGTGAGCGTATATTGTGGGAGGAAGAGGCAGGGCTGTTTATCTCTTTCTCAGAAGAATAGTGCTTGATTGGTTGTTCATTAATTTGACTTGCACAGCTTCAGATGAGTGACCTGGCTTAGAATTCAAGCTGTCTGACTGCTGCTGTGGAGATGAGAGTCACACTTAAGAATTCTGCCCTCTGATAACATTATTTGCAAGGAAGTTATTTACTTGTTTCTTCAACCAATTTTAGATTTTTTTCTTCTTTGGTTGAATGAAATTACTGGCTAAATCGAGGGGCATCATTCTTTCAGAGAGGATGTGCTTAGTTGTCAGTACTATTCTCTAGGATGCAGGAGGAAATGTAGTTGAGAGGCAGTATTTTCCTACCACATGAGGTACCAGTTCCTGGTTAGTTGCTGTGCAGCCTGTGGCATTTATGGACCCGGCTCCAGAGAAACTTTAAAGGACTTTGGCAATTCATGGGTCACTCATTGAAGCATTAATAATCTAAAACAATACTGTTTCTGTATGTTTTTGTCTTGTAGTACTTGGATTTTGCTGAATTTGAAGAAACAGTGAAAGTATTTACAAAGGAATGTAAAATAAAAGGGAAGCCATTACCTAAACCAGCAGGTGTTTCCTCAAAAGATTCCAAAGCTTTGCCTGTTCAGGTAATGCATCATTTACGCTTACTTTGAGTAATGCTAAAAACAGTTAAAGGCCACTAACCACTGTGTGAATTATTACAGCAGTGAGATGATTTGGTCTGAACAGATTCTTGGTTATTTGAAGAAGTCTGCTAGCACTCTTCTTTCAGTGCGGAAGCCTTCAAGTTTGGGGTTTTTTTGCAATACTCCAGTCATTTTGAACCTGAGACAGTAGTTTTGGTTCACACTATTTTAGGTTTTATCTTGCCATACCTTGATAAGACTGATTTTCACACACTGTAAGCATGTATTTTTCCCTTATGGTAAAGGTGGGTCCCCAGATCTACATGCTTGAAAATTTGGGCTTTACTTCTTGTATTGGTGGTTGGTTCAGGCTCTCAAAGATATTAAAGACAAGTGGAGAAAGAATATTTAGGTGGTCATCAAATGGTGAGAGATTTTGGATAAAACTTTTCATTCAAAGTGTTCAGATGGCACTTGAATTCTTCATTCACTAGCCTGCTGTTGAAAAAATGTAGCTCTTCTGCGTTTGGTTTTTCACTGAATGCTTTTCCCCTTTGCAGAAAGATCTGCTTACAGCATTTGAAAATGGTGAGCAGAAAGTTTTCTTCCCACTCTGGGAGGAGCATATTTCATCTTCAGTCCGGGACAATGATCCAGTTGCTCAGAAGCTGGAGTTCTATCTTCACATCCACTTTGCGACCTACCTCTTAAAACACTCTATGGGAAAGCCTGTAAGTTTAGTTCACAGTTCAAACTTTAAATTGCTTTTGTTTGTTTTACTTCATTTATTTGTCATTTATTTCATTTATTTGATGAGGATGGGATGTTTAGTAAGAAGAATTCCCAGAATATGTATCCAGGTTTTGGACTGCAGTCTGCGTTTTAGTTGGACCAGACCCCTTGTATTGTGAAGTACAGAGATGGAATTTGGAGATGTCCTTATCTTGGAGCTCCTGAAGTATTTTAACTTGGAAAATACCAGCATGCTGGTATTTCATACTTTCACACCTCTAATTGTAGTCCATAGGAGATTCTTAAAACAATTCTTTTGCTTCCAGTTTGGACTGAAGCTATGTGTTGAAATATAAACATTTCTGATAAAATGGGGAAGCTGAATCTTGACCAGCTCAATAGATCATATAGAAAACTATAATTCTAAGCTGTCATAAAATAAAATCTCTGTTGCATGGGACTTTTATGATGAAGAGACATTTAAGTAGCCTGGAGTCAGCCAGATCAGCCAGGGCTTAATAGCTCCTGCCTTACACCTGTCAGCTGCTACAGGAGTATTTGGATGCCTTCAGTGTGTTTTCCAGCCTCTAAGGAGCTTTTGGTCTGTTCTGTGTGCCAGCTCCCCTTCCTGGTGCTGTGTGAGTGGATTTTACAGTTCTGCACTTACCACTGAAATAAAGCATGTCTAAAATAGGTGTTTCCTCTCTGCCCTGGGTGTGGAAATGGCACTTGCTTTAGAAATCTAGCTGAAGTGGGCAGGAATAATTTACATTCAAAAAGCAATTGTCCCTCTCTTCTTTTGTTGGACCCGACACAAATAACAACATCGGCTTAAATTTTCTTTTTTGAGTGGTGAAAACAAGATGTAATGCTCTCTAGTTAAATAAATGTTGCTTTTTAGGTAACAAATATTCTGGGATTTCAAACTTGATATTAATATATTTAGGTCTCCGCTTATATTTGCCAGCTTTACAGTGCATTCAGAGGAGTAGTTTTCTAAATAAATATGCTGCTTTATTTCCTAGGACAAAGCTGAACTTGAGGAAAGGATTTCTCATTTTAAGGCATACCTGGAAACAAAAGGAGCTGCACTGAGCCAGACTACAGAGTTTCTTCCCTTCTATGCTTTGCCTTTTGTTCCAAACCCCATGATACATCCTTCATTTAAAGAACTTTTCCAGGTAAGTATCTATTTTGCAGAGATGGTATTTATGATGACTTTTCTCCTGGGGTGATAGCTATTGAATGATATTTAGATTGGTAATCGCTTTTATTGTTTCCTTTAACAGAAACTGTACAATCATAAAAGAACATATATTTGATGGAGGAAGGTTTGTGAGAGTGCTATCAATAATACAGTACCATCTTAAATATATTTTATGTTTGCTTGAGTCCTAAATGGTATGCCAGCTTTGTGTCCACAAATAAGAATTGCTACCTCGTCTTCCTTTCCACACAGCTCCGAAATATGCATGCTTCTGGGAATCGCTATATAGTAGTTCAAGTCCACATACTCGCGTTGAGGTTGTTGCCCTACCCCACTATCTCTGTATATATAGCTGGATTTAAAACATGATAGCTAGGCATAAGGATACTGAAACAGTTTCATTTAATGTGGGAAAGAGAAAGTCAAGTTTATAAGTAATCCTCCTGTAACAGAAAATGAGTCACTGTTGTCTGTGTTCTGACATTCTTCCTCACTCCCCCCAAAAAAAAATGCTGGAAGAGCATAGCTGTGCTTAGTGGTTTGGTGAGTCTTGCCACAGGCATTTTTCCTGGTTAATTTTTTTGTTATATATGTTTTAGCCGTTGCCTTTGAATGGCTGTTCAGAGTTCAGTTCTTGGGCTTGCACGTGCAAGGTGAGGAGAGAGTGTAAAAGTTAGTGTGCTTGAACTTCAAAATAGATCTCATTTGTAGGTGCACTTTCAATGTGATGATGATCTACAGTTGTTCTACTGCTGAAGGAGTAATGAAACACCCTTACGTTGACTGCTTTCTGGGCACCAGGGCAGGTAGATGGTTAGGAGATGATGTCCAGAGCTGTGGTTTGATGTTCCAAAGTATTGGTGGCAATTCCTGTGGGGAGGGTACAGCCACCATTCCACCTGCTGACAGCTTGTTCCTGCGGTGCAAAACTGCGCCTTAACTTCTTGTTTATGCTGGAAATGGCTGGTTATGTGGTTGCACTTGGACTGGATCAAGGAACTGATCTGCTTTATTGCCTGTGAATGTGTGCGTATACAGCTCCCATGTACACACACATACACGCGTGCGCGTGCACGCGTACACAAATTTGTTTGTAAAACATGCATAGTATTTTGCAGGGTTATATGCTTGAAATGCTTCACCATCCTACCACATGGACAGTTGTGCTGGCTTATCTAAGGAGCTGTGGGCAGTTATTGTGGTGGGAGGAGGTATCTTCAGCTTGCATTGTTGCCACACCCTTTTTGATATCGAATCAAAACTTAAGTGATACTTGCCCTGGGGCTGACTTTGGATGTACCGGCTGATGAGGAACTCCAGTTTAACACCAAAAAAAAGGCATATACTGCCATTTTCCTTTGGTACTAGCTATAAATAATGAGATATACTGGTTGACCCCAGAGATGGGCTATGACTACTCTTTTTTAATTATACTTAGCAGCCTTTTTTTTTTTTTTTTGAATGCCTTATCTAAGACTGGATCCTCAGGTTTATTCATAGTAACCCAGTGTCCAAGCTCTTAGTCCACAGTCACTCATATTTTCTTGTGGGAATTGTACAGCTCATTCCATGTTAATGTTGAAACACAGATTGGTTTACGTTTGAGAAAGAACAGCAGTGAGTCACTAGTCTACTAAGCAGTGTTCTTACGGCATATTTTTTTTTCTCAGGCGTCTGATGCTTTATATAGATGGAGTTCCTGTCTGTTTATCTAATACATCTTGAAAGATAATATACACTCCTCTCTGTAGGAGACATGGTTCCTTTGGTAATATACAGCGTACTGTGGTGCACCACTGTTTGGATACTGAGTTGGTAAATGCAGCAAGTAAATTGGGTGCGCTCTCAAGCATGGTGAAATAAGGGCAAATCTGAGCTGCAACAACAGCTTGCAACATATACATATACRGAAGTAAATTTAGGAAGCTCCTGCTACTTGTTGGAAGATACTGCTTTTTCATCTGTTGGTTAGCTTTTTGTCAAGCAGAAACTAGCTTAACTGAAGTTTTGAAATAGAAGAAATGAGTATTCAGTGAATTCTTAGGTGTAGTTTGGCTTTTTTCCTTAACTATTGTTTTCTTGTGCTTATGAGACACTATGTCAGGCAGGAGACAGCATTCCAGTTAGTGGCTGATATGTTGGTCTATTTTTCATACATGAGTTGTTTTTCTCCAAATCCTTATTTTAGAAATGTTGTATCCTGATCGCTGATGTCATGTCATGACTCTTGCAATAGTTATTGACAAAACTTACAATTCCCAGATCTTTTTAGGAGTGTAGGATGACTACAGTGATTAGTTTTTTAAAACTGAGCAATGGAAAATTATTCATTTCATACTCTATTTAATAAATTTAAAATTCATATTCATCTTTTTATCTTTTTCTCAAGTTGCTTATATTATAAAGGTACTTCAAATTTAGGGGCAGTTGTTGCACGTGCATACAAGGCACCAACACTACCATATAGTGTTTACACTTGAAATAAAGCTACGTCGTGTTTTTAGAACTCTTGTTTAGGAAAAATACTGAACTCTCTTCTAACTTCTGTACGCTTTTATGGATAGCTAGCAAACACATTCACTTCAGTAACAGTGAAGGGAAAATCTTTTCAATACAATGGTGGCTGCCTTGTTTACTAGTGGAAGGTTGCTGTGATCCAAACAGTACTTTCAGCAGAGTGTACGTATTTGGTGAACAACTGTCATCATTTGTTTTTCTTTTCAAGGATTCTTGGACATTGGATTTAAGGACAAGATTGGAAAAGTTCCTGTCTTTGACTCTCAAAGCCAGACAGACTCCCCGGCTTCTCACTTTATTTGTATCCTTTTGAGAAAACACTTTGAAGATAATTAGAATTACTATAAAGGGGCAATATAATTTATTGGAAGAACTGTGCTGCTAAGATTTATTGCAGAATTGCAGTAACATTGCAGTTCAGTGTTTTTATGATAGGAAACATTGTTTATAGTCCACATTCAAAAAAACCTTTTGAAAGAGTTATGTAAAGACAATGTATAGATGCATATGAACCTGCATATTTATCATATGACCATTCTTTGCTTCCATGTATAAAGTACAGGATAGCCCAAGGCACCGACCTGACCTGACTTCTTTCTTAGCATTTGTAAAGCTGTTAGTCTTTTCAAATTGCCATTTCAGGGACTAGCTGAAAGTTTTCCAGGGCTTTTGAGGGTTCCAGAAATTATTGTTTTACTAAATGGCTTGTGCTTCAGACTGTATTGTTTTTCTAACAATATTGTTTAAGCTGTGTTGTCAGGCCTAATTTGCAAACTAACTAGCTATATGACAAATTATCGTCTCCGTTTTTGGTCAGTACAGTTAAGGGCAAGGTAGAGAGAACTGAACTGGAGTCTTTGTTTCTGTGGGCTTTTTTTTTTTTTTAACAGGAGAAGTTGAAAGTCCTTTTCCTGCTATATCTTTCTTTATTCTAAAGCAACGTCTTGCCATGGTGTTATTGAATGATAAGCTGGAAATTACATGCCTTCTGTTCTATCCCCACTTGCCAGGATGGGGAGCAGTGATCAAAACACTGCTTTCACTTCCATGTTACAGATGTTTGTGTGGGAGTCTGGCATAGAACAGTTGAAGAAAATTTTCTCTCTGCTTATTCCTCTTTATGAAGTAATGGACTGGATCCTAACTGATCCCTGAATATTTCTTGGGTATAAAACATCACTTGCCCTAAAACATTTGCATATATTTTATGTAAAATCAGCAGTTTGACTTTTAATTTTGGTGTTAATATATTTAGGCTGGAGTTACCATATTTAGGCTGGATCTAGTATCTTTAAAGGTCAGCAAAAAGTCTCAAGTCTCCATGCAACATTGTACATTGTGCACTTACGAGATTTTTATGTATTTATTATTGATTCATTTATTCTTGCTCTCCTGTGAAGCATCAGGCATTGGCTGTTGCCTGGGACAGTAGGAATATTTGGCTTGGCTGGGTTCACCAGTTGGTTGAATTTCTCATTCTGTGTCTCTGGAACAAACATGTACTGAAAGGACGCACATTTTCCTCAACTGCTCCTACTTGTACAACAGAAGGAGAACGGACAGTGCAACAAAGGTAAACGCTTAGATGTGGTAAGGATATTCTGTAAGATTAGTAGGGGCTATAATAATAGTGGAAAGTATGCCTGCAATGATGGGGAAACTAGTGATGCATGGCAAAAAGTCCTTTGAAATCCAGACCCCTGTCTTGGTGATAGTTATTGCTAGGCTGCTTGAGGTCAGTAGGGTTGAGCATAGGCATGTACTAGAAGTGGGATGGGGCCTAGTAGTAGGATTTGTATTTTAAGTCTATTCTGTCCTGAAATATGGTAAAAACAAGTGGAGAACTCTGTAGAAAGTGCATACCAGCTCTCCATTTTCAGTTATGATGAAAGTAAGTCTCCTCAGATTCCTTTCCCATACCTGCATATGCCTGTCTGCGTCTTCCAGATTTCAAATCTGATTCAGTTATTCYGATGACTATTTGATGATCTTAGACAAAGTTGATTTTTGTTCCTATTCACTCATCCTGCTTAAACACCTAAAATAGTACATATTGATATCTCCTGAATAAGAACGTGTTAATTTAAGTATGACTCTCTGATGTGTTGCATTTTTAGGTAAGCTGTTCATACACACTTAAGTGTGTAAGTGACTTGGGGACCTTTAAAAAAATAATAACTTCAGCACTGAATCCCGTTAGATGCTGATCATAATTGAAATATGTGCCTTTTAAAAATCAGTTCAATAAATAGAACTTAGGTTCCCAACTCCCTTGCACTCATTTTTTCACTTGACTTTCTGTGTTCGCTTTGTCGGTAGGGATTTATATGAGCCCAGCTGAGTTCCTAAAATGACTTTTCCTCTTGAGTTATTTTAATCTGTAATTTTACACTGAGGATTTACTATTTGTAGATTGAATTAAGGAGAAAGTTAGGCTCATCTCCCACTGTGAGTTCCAGGTATTTTCTTTGTTATTTTGTGCTTTGTGTTGCATTAGACTTTCATTGAATAATAGAAAGATCTTTGTGGATTTTTATTTTCCAGAAGTTACTCTTTTTCCTTGTGGTGGACTTTCCTGAAGGCAATAATTCCATACTCTGATTTTTTTGGGGGCCTGATTGTTTTTTATTTGGACAGGTTCTGTGCTTTGTACAAGTACAGGGACTGTCATGGTACTGAATCCATGCAGGTCAGCCTTAATTTGTAGATCTGTTACGTGCCTTGGAGATTGAGTTGTTACCGTAAGTCGGTGAAATAAGAACTCTCTAAGACTCAGTTTGGAGTTTTAGAAAGCAGGCATTCTTTATTGCGGCGCCGGGCGCATAGGGGATCGCTCCACCTAGTGTGCGCGCCAAATTACTCAACTGTGGGGGTTATATACAATCAAGGTATACRTATTCATTAGATTTCCAACATATTCATGCTATTCCCTGGGACTCATTAACATATGTAAAAGTCTTTGACGCATGCGCTTTTATATCCATAGGTGGTCTTCAAGGGTCCTCTGGTGGTCRTSRATAGTCTTCCTCACAGTGTCCTTTAGTTGAACTCAGTCTTTACACATGCTCCCTTTAACCCTTGGCTTGGTTTGCATGATCTCACTTGCACTAACGAGCTTACTCCGGTATAACTTCCTTATCTATTCTACTGAAGATACAAAGTTTCAAAGCCTTTTCATCTACTGAATGTCCAGCTTGTCTATTCATAAAGCATTCCTAACTCCTCTGCATTACTTCAACCAAAGAACCATATATCTCTTCAATATTCCTTTGTAGTTGGTATCAGAGTCAGTTTGGATTTTTCATAAAGGTTACTTGAGGCCTGTCTCATATGAAAGTTTTGGATCTGAGAGGTTATTTTTGCAGTATGCTGTTCAGATCACATGGGATCCACAGTACATACTCGCTGTTGGAGAATGTTTACTTTATCAGTGAAGGAGCAACACTAAGAAAATTAATAGGCAACACATGAACAAAGAGCAATATGGCAGAGAGTCCTGAAAACAGCCTTTTGTAAATAGTTGCCAGTCATTAGTCTGACATACTGAAGCACTTCAAGTTTGGGTGGGGTGGTACATATGCTCTTGAGGGTGTCCTGGAGAGTTTAGTGTGTTTTACCTTTCCTGATTAACCTGCTACAGTCTGGCTTTTTACCCATTTGTTAAAAAAACTTTAATACCTGTATGACTTTCAAAGCCATCTGTGTGGCAGTTGTGCTTAACAGCTCTCCTATATGTTTTCAGTTTGACTGGAAAGAGAAGAATTGCAGAATGGTTGGCATCTTGCACAGAGAGCTTCAGACCTTCTGTATGTCCTCTGTGCTAACAGGAACGGAGGGAATGAAGTATTTGGARGTGTGTTCAGCTACTGTCCCTTTCACTGCCTCATTACAAATCTGTGGATGAGTTCACAGCTACTCTTCCACCATTTTGGGAAAGGGCAGAGTGGAGGAAGTGTGTCAGGCTGCTGCACAAGAGAAGGTGAAGTGTGACCTACCTGTCTGTCGAGATTTGATGTAGTCTGAATGACTATTAATGTGGAAAGATGTTAGTTTAGAATATGGATAGTAATTTTTATGGAAATGAGGTAAGCAAGAAGGAGACAAGGCAACTACTGCCTCTCCTAAGAGCAAGGTTTTGGTGTCACCTAAGGAGCCCTGGTGTCTGACAGCAGCTCTTGGACCTGCAACTCCTCTGCTGGGAGCTCTGCTGCATTGTATGCAGGAACTCAACCTGGACAGAGTCAGTGCTTCTAGCAAAATATGTGAGGGTGGGCTGAGATTAGAGAGACAGAGAGAGCAAGCACAAGTTCAGGAAGCATGTTTGAGGTGTAGGTAAGTTGTCGTAAAGGATAATGAACAATTTCTCACTTAGAGAGAAAAGCTTATTGTGGAATTATGTGCTTATGTGAACTCCTGGCTGCTCATAGGAACTGGAGTCAAAACATTAAAAAGGCTTGACAATTACATAGGCGAGAGAGCAGGCAAGAATACTGGTAGAAGCATGCAGTAGTTCAGGTGATGCCTAATGCCAGCATCTTCACGGCAGAGTCACAAGCTTTACTGTATGCTGTATCTTCCTAAACTAGGAGGTTAGTCCTCTGTCCTTTATTTTCCCTTCTTTTCCTCCACAGATGAATAATGGTTCTGGTAGGTATTAGGTACAGACCTTTTTTTCCTCCCCCTCTATAAGCTTATCATATGTAGAAAGCATTTGTTGGTGTTGAAAGTTGTGTCTGGGAGAAGGAAAGAGAGAAGCCAAATGTGTTGTGTTACTTTCTGCTTCCTATTATGGGTGCAGTTTGATGTGAACTGCCTCTGAAAGGCACTCTTTCCTTCTCCCCTATCCTGACTCAGATGGCAATGATTTAACATTTTAAACAAGCAACTAAATATTAAGTTTTACCTGGACTGGTAGCTCCCTGATCTGTCTGCACGAATGCTGTTATTGGTTATGGGGATATGGCAGGAATGCAAGGGGGGAATGGGGCAGCGCAGGACCAGCTCTTCCAACAGCTGTCTGTACTTGGGTCAGCTACATGTCAATGATGAAAGCTTCTTGCCCGGTTGGTAAGAGAAATTTTAATGAAATATTTTTCCTTTTTTAGTAAAATTACTTACGTGTGAGAAGATAGTGATATAAAAAGTGCCAGATATGTCAAGACTTTGTGATTCCTCTCTTTGACTCTCTTTTCTCAGTAAAGACCAGTGTTTAGAATTGATAATCCCTGGATTTAACAGGCAAGGGGTAAGTTGGACCCTGATTCTTAGTTGCCAGGACTAGCTTTCATGAGCTGCATTGAATTTTGGTTCTGTAGTTTCTCCTGCTGACTGTAGTTGGAAGACAAATTTTCATCACTGGAAATTTTCCCCACTGGGCTATGAAAAGCAAGCAAATTATGAGTAGGTTTATGTTTCATGACTTGGTGCTTCCAACTTTCCTCTGAGTGAAAGTCATGCTCTAGATACATCCACTGGAAATTTCTGAATCAGATGTGTTGTATCACAGTTAAATAAAAATGTATTCCAATTTGCTCATCTCGGCAAAGGAATAAAGTGCTGAAAAGTGGCTAGTTTTGTGCAATGGTTGCTCTTAGAATCTTTATTAGTTTAGAAAAATATTCTCGTTTTGGAGCTGTCTCATATTAAAGCTGTGGTAGCAATTTAGAAGCGATGGCTGTGGAATAAAAATAAAATCAAAGTTGAATGATTATTATCAAGGAAGAATACTTTGGGTTGTCTTTGGAAGCTATCTTAACTCTTCTGATTTTTAAGTTGATGAATATTGATTGCAGTTGAGATGGTTTTAACAGCTTAAAGAATTGTAAAAAGTTTGGCGCTCTCAGTAAGATTACTTAATGTTATTGGAAGCTGTTCTGGGGTTCTCTTTTTTTTTTTTTTTTTTTTTTTTTTTTTTTTNTTTCTTCAAATGCATTTTGCTGGATTTGAATGGGATCTGTGGCTTGTCTTGGCTTCTATTGTTATTTCACACCAGTTTTGGCTCCCTCTGAGAAAGTATAAGAAAAATATCATAAGGGTGGCTTGATTTGCAGTTTGATATCAGGTGTCAGTCACAAATCCTGCAGGTGCAGAATGCTGTGATTCATGAATGATTCTCAGAAAGCAGCCATTCTTAGAGGGGAGGAGGCTGTGAGAGTAAACAAACTGTCTTTTTTTTTTTTTTTTCCCCCTTAACTCATAAATTTTGAAAAAATATGGATTAGAACTAAGAAAATTTACCTTCTCTGTATTCCATGCTTTAAGAMTGTCAATTTCTAGCTAAAGTTTATAGCCAGTCTATTAATGCACAGTCTCTAAAAGATCCTATTAAAAAGATAATTTTGCTAAATTTTCTGAAAGTAAAAATAAGCTGTTCTACCATCTACTGCTTTTCATATAAATGAGATGAAAGCAGCCGATTTCAGAAGCCCTAAAAATCCATAAAAAGTGACAAATTTTTAAAGCAATTTCCAACATCTGAATTCATAGAGCTATCTAATGACTTTGATCTTTTTCATTTGAAAAATGAAAGCTTTATTGTCCTGGTTCCGGCTGGGACAGAGTTAACTTTSTTCCCAGTAGCTGGGGGGGGGGTGCTGTGTTTTGGGTTTGGTATAACAGGAGCGCTGATGGCCCATTGATGTTTTGGGTGTTGCTGGGTGGTGCTTGCACCAGGCACTTTTCGGCCTCCCATGCCCTGCCAGGTGCATGGGAAGCTGGCGGGGGGAGCAGAGCCGGGGTGGTTGAGCCAGCTGGCCAATGGGGTATTCCATACCATGTAACGTCATGCTCAGTATAAAAACTAAGGGTGTGGGGGGGGGCCCTGGGTCCCGGGCTCTCGTTCGGTTCGGCGGGTGGTGAGCAATTGCATTGTACATCGCCTGCTTTGTATATTGTTGTTGTTGTTATCACTGTTACTATTACTGTTCTACTTTGTTTTATTTCAATTATTAAACTGTTTTTATCTCAACCCGCGAGTTTTCCTACTCGTGCCCTCCCGATTCTCTCCCCCATCCCACCGGAGCGGGGGGGTGAGCGAGCGGCTGCGTGGTGTTTAGGTGCTGCCAGGGTTAAACCACGACATTTATGAATGGTTCTATTTGAATAGTATTTTTCTGGCAGTTTTGCATCTCTTATGTTCACGTGTTTATTGCTTTTTGAAGCAGTTTGTCGGAAGTTGTTTGGCAGATATTTGTGCATGATYAGTACATTACTACCTGCAATATAACTAGATCACCATTGTAGAATACAACTTGTGAAGGCTCTACCAGATAAGCCATGGTGCTAATATGGCACTTCCACTCCCCTTTTTTCCCTCTGCTTAAGATTACCAGCCCTACGCCAGCTGCCATGGGTCAGCAGAGGTTCGTGCCCAAGTTCAGAGAGCAGGGGAGCAAATGGCAAGGGACAGTTTTTAAATAACTGAATCCTAAATCCTCCAGAGCTTGTTTATCATAGCTGCAAGGTATTATATGCTGAGCTTTTTTTAAACGCAGAGCATAACTGTGTGGTGAAACTTTGTACAGCTTAGGATTCTCCAAATGAAGATCTCAAATATTTCTACTTGTATCAGTTATGTTTCCCAATGCTTCTGTGTTACAGGAACATATGATCTACATCTGTATGGAAAGAGGCAGTGAATCATGAAAAAGGATAATGGTTTCCTCAAAGATCGTGGGCAAAGTCTGTTCAAAGCCAGGAATGGGAACTAGTTTTTCTAGTTTCCAATTTTGCATCTTAGCTACTTACTTTGTTTTTCTTCCCTCTGGGTCTGTTTGGACCTAAACTGTGTCATATTGGGCTGTTTGGAATGCTCTACTCTAACCCAAAAATTTTTTAAATCTGTGAAAATGAATCCTACTTCTGTCTGAAACCCTGTAGTCAAGCTGATTCCTGCCCATTGTTTAACAGAAAGTCCTATGGCAAATATTCAGTCTGTTTGCAGATGGGCACAATGCCATTTTGACAACACTAGAGCAATACTGGCTTCTTAGCAAACTCATTTAAAACATAATGTTCTAGCAAAATACATAAACATCAGCTGTAACAGTAGAATTATTGTGCCTCCCTTCATAGTTTTGTCCAGTTATGAAGATGTGCACTGCAGTACACAGCTCCAGATTCTGTGCCTGATTTCCATGTAGAACGCTAATTTGGCTAGACCTGAGGCTGGGATGGAAGATAGAGATTTTGGTGCTTAGTTTGCTTCTTTCGTCTCTAAAGTAATTGAACTGAAGGAACAAAATGTATCAGGAATGTAACTTTTTTTTTTTATTCAGACAGAAATAAAAGAAAAATTGGAGTTATTTTCAGAAACTGAAGGTACTAAAAGTACCAGTAAATGATGGAATCACCTGAAGAATTTTGTGTAGAAGTAGAGAATGAAGTACAGAATTCCCTGCAACTTCAAAGAATTCAGTGAATATTTTAATAGCAGATGAGAAACTGGATAACTTGAATGTTGTTTGTTTTTTTTGTTTTGTTTTGTTTTTCTGTGAGTTGTACCATTTTCCTTAAAAGATAGAAGACTTAGTATTTACTTTAAAATAAGCAAAGCGCTACATAACCTAAATATCAGTTGTCTATTTCTATAAATTAACTGGAGAAAACACCCAGCCTCACAGTGTAATCTAACAAACACTGGCATGAATGTCTGGGTACTGTCATTCTCCTGTTTTGTTGTTTTTTATTTGAAGTGGGTGCTTGACCTTTCCAGTTGCTCAGTGTGATAATGTTTTTTACCCACTGTTACTTTAGTGAATGTAGAAGATAGTGCATGAATCTCATCTGCAGATAGCAAGTTCAGTTAACAAAGTCTGAGCTGCATTTTGTCATATATTCCTCTGATTTGATCCCACAGCCTCATTTTGTCTTTGATAGCATGGAACTTGTATGAACAGACCTTTAAAACAGTGTCCTCTTCACAAATGTATTCAGTGATGTTTACTGTCTAATAGTTGTATTGCTGCTGTAACTGTGAAGCAATTGTTTCTTTGGGCAATTAAGGCAAAATAAATACTTGTAGCTGTTGCGATGAAATGAAATCACGCTAGTAGTGTGGTATTATCCTTGCAGTGAAATTCCACCCCGTGGATAAAAGCAATTCCACAGCAGCAGTTGAAGTTGTCCTTTCAGAGCAGTAAAAATGCTTGTGAGTTCTTTTGTCCTTTCAGTTGAAAAGGTGTTGTTATTTCTTTTTTATTATTCTCTTGACAGAAATGTTGCAACATCTTCATCAACAGTTAGTGGAATCTGAGCACAGGACCATGACCTACCTGAAACGATTTAACAAAATGCAGGCAGACTACCATAATCTCATTGGAGTCACTGCAGAACTGGTGGATTCCTTGGAGGCCACAGTCAATGGCAAGATGGTAAGAGATGACTCAGATGTGTACTTGCTTCCCCCACCCCCTAGAAAATGTGAATTAAACTTCGTAGTTATGAGCGTTTCTGTAAGTACTGTGTCTATTTACTAATGAAACACAGCACTTTGGATGAGAGATTCTTCCATTGCCCCTGTGTACTAGGATAAAGGTAATGCAGAAGATGGGTTGAATTGTGCTGGCTCAGAAATCTTGAAGAAACTATCACCATCTCACAAGAAATCTCAGATGTCTTGTGAGAGTCCCCTTTTGAGCTTTGGCATCAGCAATGATTAGAGGGCATTTCTGTGATTACTGACTGCAATCCAGCCCATCAGAGGTTGTTGTATATTTAAAACTGCTGCCAGGTCTGTTTTAAGTTACACTGTGGTGGAAACAATCTTCTCATCCAAAATTTTGGTGAGGAAAAGCTTTTCTCTTTATTCTGCTAAGCTGAACTTGCTAATTTAATTGGTAAAGGGAACTGGGGTAGGAGTGAATTGAGTTATTCACTGTGTGAAACAGGCCACACGTATGTGACTGGAGGAGGTACAACTTTCTTATGGGTATTTTTTGTACAAAGATGATTTTATGCTTCATCTTTTGTGCTGTCATCCCTGTACTATAACTTCTGTATAACCTGAAGATTATTCTTATGGTAGATGTTAGTGGCCTCTAGATGCTTGTAAAGGAGCTGTGAATTGTTAGCAGGGAGAATGACTTAGGAGTTCCTGTGCTGCCTGCTGAAAAGTCAGTATGTACCTTCCTCCTGTCATCAGCATGATCATCTTGTAGTTTGTTACTCTGCGTCTGGGATCACTGTCTGCTCACATCGTTACTGCAGGGAAAAATTTGCCTGTAGGTGTGGATTTTGCTTTACAGCAGATTAGGAAAGGTGTCTGCTCACATGAGCTTCGATAACAATAAGAAACACATAGTCATTCATTTGCTGCCTCCCATTTCACACTTCAGTGCTCTCCAAGGTGATATCCTCTTACCTTCTGTGGTGGAGGAACCAGGCACTGGTTATCTTTTCTTGCGGATGCTTGTTTAATTTTCTTTGTAAGCCTTGTGCTGGGCAGTCATTTGATCCTTCCCAAGCGTGTCCAGCTGAGGGTGCTCTTTCATCATGAATCTTGGTTTCTGTCATTTCTGAATCCAAAGCGGAGTTGGGTACTGAATAAAATCATGTTGAAGTTACAGCATTCTGAATTTGAAGGGTTTTGTTGTCTTGCTATAAGTCTGAGAATATCAGAAGTGTCCCCATTCGCGTTTCTATAATCTCAGTCCTTTCACCTCTGTTCTGGGGAAGCTAATAACTGTTCTGAAATTAAGCAGTTTTATTGTGGTGTAGATTTCCCAAAACAAAAAACCTAAACCCGCTGAGATGTTTTGCATTGAAACACAAAGTGCTGTACTGTGTAATTCATATTTATTCTCTCTGCTGTACAAGACAGTTGTGTAAGTTCTGCTCTTTAGCTAGGCAACACATCAGAATATCATTGTCTAAGTCTAAAGCACAAAACTGCTTCATACATACTTACTTGGACAACTTATTTTTTGATTGAGGAAAATCTGGATGCAAACACAGGTGTGACAAATTCTGTTTTTCTTCTAGACTCTCTGAAAGTGTTTAGCATTAGTCTTGTGACTAGCATAACTATTCACAGATGAAGAGAGTTTACAGTTTTCTTAATTTCTGAACAGAGCTGTAGTTGCAGTATATACCTTGTGCTTGCATCGATGTGTCTCAGGTGTGTGATTTCTTTTTAAAAAAAAACAAACAAACAAACTTTAGTATAGAAACACTTGTCTGGTAGAAAGTGTAAGTTTTATATAATCCTGTTCTCTCTTTATGCTTCCTAATTTTTAGATCACACCAGAGTATCTTCAAAGTGTTTGCGTTCGCTTGTTTAGCAATCAGATGAGACAAAGTGTAGCACATAGTATTGACTTCACAAGGCCTGGAACTGTAAGTATTAATGTTTGGGTTTTTTACAGTAACTGTCTCAAAAGACAATACCACTTAAGCTGTATATTGAACAACGAATGTGAGATAGTAAAGACAAAACATAATGTGTCCAGCTTGTATAAGAATATGGCAATACATAAGGTTTTGTTGATCTCAAATGCTGGTGAATGACATGGTTACGCAGTCATAGCTGCATAAGTATGATTAAATCTGTTGTTATGATAACAGTAAGCTGTGTATCTGTTAAAATGCTAACTGAATGTTTAAAAAACAAACAAACACCACCCCMCCCCCCCCAAAAAAAAAAACCAACAAAAAACCCAAAAAACCCCAAAACCTAAAACTAATGTCCTGAGTGTGGTTTGATGGCACATCTTAGCCAATTTAATTTAGCTAAAAAGGGGTGGGGTGGGGTGTTGCTCAGCTCTAGACACATGCTCTGTTCCTTTCTGCTGTCAGTGATGCTTCTATAACCCTAGAGTGAATTGGCCTAGCCAGCTAAAGGAGAAGCATCAGACAGGATCATGAGAACAAATGGGGAAAAGAGGAGGAAGGGAGGACTTCCCTTTTTTGTAAGAGCTAGTTGATAGATGGGCAGTTAGATGATACACCTAAGCCACCTTGTTGATTTACATGGTGGGCTTTAAGCCCATATCTAAGGATCTTTGATCTTATTGATAAGCAGCTCAGGATCCCTAGGGAATTTTCTTCCCACTCCACCAGCCTCTTGTTCCTTTTCAGATGGCTGCAGTATACATAGCTGCTTGTGCCCATTAATGTTCTGCTCAATCTCTTCTGCCTAAATGGAGAGGGAGCTCTTTTTTTTTTTTTTTCCATCAGCAGAACCAGCTTAGGATAGTTTCTAGTGTCTGTGAAACTGTGCCTGGGGGTGTGAAATTTTAAATGACTTAATGATAGTGTAAGAGCTGTTCAGTAGTACAAACTTTTTTAATACCTAGCTTGTTCAAATTTTTCAAATAAGCGTTAACATTAAAACTGCGTTAAAACATTTTAATATTAAAATATTGTGTGCCACTGCTTTACAAAGACAAGCCAAAGTCATGAACTGTGCTTATTGTTTTTGCCATGGCAAACATTCATGTATACTTAACTTTGTAGTAGGAGAGCTTTGTGAAGTGTCAAAGGAAAAGCAGAAGAAAATAAGATTCTTGTTCCTTATTCTAGCCAAGGTTTTTAATAACAATGACGCTATGGGTACATTTTGTTCCTCTTGAAAATCTGTTACAGAAAGATGAGGAGATAATAAAAATGTTCCCTTTTCTTTTCTATGTGCTAATATTTTCAGAGATAAATACTATTCCTCATTGCTCTTCAAGCTTTTTTAAATGCCCTCACTGCCCTGTTAATGGTCAGAACTCCTTTCCCCGACTTGCCATGTATTTAGGAGGTGCACTCTTAGCAGCTTTTGCAGGCTGCATATCCTAGGGTTTCAGGAAGGAACGAGGATCTCTGTTTGTCTGCTACCTCAACATTAGGGGCTGTCTGTAACTCCTTTCTCCTCAGATTTACACCATGTCCATGGTGCATGGTTATGCCATCTCCCACCCCATAATGTACAGCGCCCCCCCATCTTTCTTCTAACCAACAATTTTCAGGGGTCTTCCCTCTTTCCCTGCCAATGGCTTTCCGAGATAATGCTTTATGTATCCCAGTAGTCTTCCACATTTTTGCCATCTGATGTTAGGGTTGTGTGTGTCTCCCAGCTCCCCTTCCCTGTACTGAGATCATCCATTCTGTACAGCCACATGCCCTCTTCTATCTGTTCCTGCTCTCTGCTTGCATCAAGGCTTCTCTTTTTCTCCTGTGCTTTCAAGGTGCTCCATTTGCCCAGGGTTTCACTCTTACTATTTCTTTTCTTTCTATTGTAAGTTGATCCTCTGATCTCTTGAACCCTTTTGGGAAGAGGGCAGAGGGAAGAGTGTCATCCTTATGCAAGGTGCTGATTTGTTTCTTTATCCGCTCTGCAGAGTGCAGAAGTGGCTGAAGCTGTGTCTTTACTGATAAAAGCTGGGTGGATTATTGCTAGACTGCATATATCTTTCTGTACCCCTATCACATATGCTATTTTAGTATAAACATCTGTCCTTGTACGGTTTAGCCTTTAGGTATAGGCATCTGTTTCATTCTCTATGAAAAAAAGACTTCTAAGAGTTTTTAAGAACAATAAGTGATCATTGAAGAAGTGGGTAAGAAGCAGTGTATAAGCACAGTATTTCAGCCAGAATCTCTGTCACTGGAGGTTTTTAAGAACAAGGTAGACGAACAGTTACCATTTACCAGGAATGGTTGATGCTTGGCTGCTCCTCCAGGACAGATTAGGTGACCGCTCAAAATCTCTTGCAGCCATGCTTCCTCTGTTTCCTTCTACTAAAAGATGCTCAACTGTGAAATGATTGTTGATCTTATGCATCATGTTTATTTACTCCTGCTTCTCTAAAAGTGTCTCTAAAAGCATTTCTGCTCCAGAAGCGCCTTTGCCACTATACTTATGCCACTATGGCCACTTTAGCACAGTCTCCAGCTATGTAGATAGGTCAGAGAAAGAGGATTTGTTGGTGGTGGATTTTTTCCCTCCTGGAAGTAACTTTCTGCCTCCCTTCTGTCCCAAATTAGCCAGGTTAAGCTGAGTAAAGCTGTGTTCTTCTGGCACAGTTGTATCTATTTTTATACTAGGCTTTACTAGCATAACTATTTCTGTGTGACTTTATAGCTCCTTTGCCCACACTATTTGAGGTAGTTGCTGTGCCAGTAAAGTTCTCTAGTGAAGAACCAGGACAGCTATAGCACTGAGACTGTTTAGATTAAGGGTTTCTCTTGATTGATCCTCTTGATTGATCATATTTTCTTGTTTATTTCCCATGTAGAGAGTTCTGGTTTTATGTATGAATAGCAAACACGTAGAAACACAAGTAAGTGTAAGAAGAAAAAATATATATAGCCCATCTTCTGAGAAGAAAAATTAGACTCCTTCCTCATCATCCTAAAATACTTCTAACCACTCCCTGACTCCGTTGATCCAGGAAGCCAGATGAGATGGACTAAAAACCAAATTCTGACTTTTTGCCACTAGGCCACTAAAGCATCCCATTACTTTTTCTTCAAGGATTCCAAGTGCCTCATTGTTATACACTTAGATGTTATTGTTCTATCCTTAAGTGGTTTCAGGTTTTTGCATAAGTTTTGGAATAAAGCTGGAGGCATCGTGACCCAGACTAAGTAGTAGCATGAGTTTGCAGCATCTGTGCTGGATTTGTGTTGGAAGGTCCCTTCACTTTTTGCTCATAACTAATTGGGAGACACTAGAGTGTGGTCTTTCCAGCTACTCCATTTCACAAAACTCCTTCTGCTGTAAGGGGCAGTCACCTGTATAATTGCAGAGGGAAGAGACTAGCAGAGGGGCAGCTCCTTTGCTCATCCTTACCATTAGGTCAATGTGTAGGCAAGATAAGTGAGACCTTTTTAAAAAAAAAAAAAAAAAGTCGATGTCTAAAGAGTTTTGGCAGGCATTAAATATGGTGGTTTGTTTTTTTTTTTCCCCCCACTTTGCCTTGAGTATTCAGGATTTGACTCTATCTCACTGACATCACCTATGTCAGGACCAGACCCTTAAATAAATTAGTTTTGGCGGATCAGTATCTCTAAATAGATGAGCAGAAAATCAAGGAAATTACTTTTTTGTTGTACTGACATGCAGCCTTAAATTTTCTACCACTTTTACTTAGGGGATGAGTGGATGTGCATTACATAGTTTGGAAAGAGGAGATGCTTGAGTTCACAGTCAGCTATACTGGCGCAACTCAGGGGACAATCCAAGTTTGGGAGCAGGTTCTGAGAGCAGAAAATGCTAAAGCTGCATCATTCTCTCTGAGATGTGTACTTGAGCTCTACAGTATATTTTGTTAAATCAGCTACACTACACTGGTAGTTTTAAGTTATACTGGGAAGGAGTACTGTACCAGTGCTGTAACCAAAATGAAGTATTGCCCAAGAAAATTAAAGAGTATGCCTTGGATTATATCCTTGGTAGCATTATTTGTATGTAAACTTGATTTTTTTTCCCAGTGCATTGTACTCTGCACTCAATTTTTAATGTCAGGAAAGTAGTATTGTGTAATATAAAGCCTTGAGGTCTCAGGTTTTGAAATTACAATAAAGGTAGCATGTATCACTTACTAATGTGTGCTGTTATTGTACAAACATCAGCTCCCTGGTTTGCCCCCCCTGTGGCTGAAGGCCTGTCCTTTCATACTGAAAGAAATTCATATCAGGAGGACAAATCCCAGAACGAGTCTTTCTTACCAAACTGGCTTTAAGACCTGAGGCAATGACGTCTCTTAACCAAAAGACTTTCCCAGTGTAATTGTACCCATGAAATCTTACTTARTAAGGGCTTCTGGTGTTGGCTGTTGCTTTGTGCTCTCCGGTAAGCTGGCTTGGATCTCATTCTTTCGCAGAGCAACTTCATGCCTCTTGCCAGCTCTGTGACCTCCTGGGTCAGCTTGTGAGCCTGATCTACAATCCATTAACAGGATGCATCTGCCACATGTAGCGGGAGAGAGGCCATACTACTGTGTTACAGTTGGGAGATGTTTCCAAGGCTTCTCTAAAGCCCTGTTTTACCATAAGGCTTTTTTCCTAGCTGCAGTTGAATGTTATCGCCATCTTCCATCATGTCATTTGACATGTGTGGTCCTGAATTGGGAGATAAGAAACCTGAGAGAATTGTCAGAGCAAAAGGTCTGGATCTAAGAATAGGAGGTCAGAGCACCAGRTCTGACACGTTGAGGAAACATTCATTTGAAGATTTAATCAGATTCCTGACTTTCTAATGTTCATTTGGACAGGGAACTGATGTGGGTAATGGTAAATTTGAAAAGAATAGTTTTAAATACAGTGATCTATCATAGTCCCTTATATCTTTAATACTCTTGAGATAACTTAAGTTTTACTTTTTTTTTACTTTTTTTTTTTTTTCTTTCTAATAGTGATTGTCTGGTGGGTAAGAAACATGGGTTGTAGTTTTTTGATGCCTGCAGTTTTTCTGTTTAATACACATCATGAGGCCAAGAGGATTCTGGCACTTTATCACTGAAGCGTTGTACATTCGCTCCCCATCGAAAGTAGCATAGRCTCAGGTCTTAAACCCACAAATAGATTTTCTGATTCAAGTAAGATGTACCGTTCCTGGAATTTCTTGGGTTAGGAATAATGTAATAAGATTCTCTAAACTGTGGATTAAAGGGAAAACAGGAACTACTGCTTCAGATGCATAGTTTCTGTCAATAGTCAAGATGTGTGTTAACCACTGGAGAATCTTTCTGTGACTAGAAAGCTGTATAGTTGTTTGCATATATTGCTCCTGTGTCATGGAATAGAATAAATGCCCATTATGTTTTTACTGCTATTCAGTCTGATTATATTTACCTGTAGCTACAATTAGGTGAATTAATGTCCCTTGCAAGTTCTAGGTCTCTTTTGGCACAGCTCTTGAAGCTGTGGAAATTTTTTTTTTTTTTTTTTTTTTTTTAAATTCTGTCACTGGACAAAAGCACCAGGTCTTATGTAAAGTTAAGCTGTCATTTACAAACTGTAAACAAGGAGGAATTTTTTTCATTTTCTGGGATAGCTGTAAAGACTAGCATGGGCTCCTTTTTTTCTTGTGCTCTGTGGTTTTCTCCTCAAACACGCTTTTTACTGCAAATGTGAACATGCCATCAAGCTGTAATAGTTGGTGGCAGGTATTCTGTTTCTTACTTGTGAAAGGGTTTTCTGCACCAGGAGACCACATGAAACCTAGGAGACAGGGTAATACAAGTTTTTTGGGTTTTTTTGGGGGGGGGGTTGGGGGTTTTTTTTGTTGTTTTTTTATTTTTTATTACTCTGAACCATTCGGAGTGGATTCAGGGGGGGGGGGGGGTTGGTTTTTTTTTTTGTTGTTTTTTTATTTTTTATTACTCTGAACCATTCGGAGTGGATTCACCAAGCATTATGTAGATGTATGCTCTTTCATTTAAAAATAATATCCACATTACAGCAAACAGCATCTACCCTAAGCAAGCTTTTCTTAGGATGAAATATATCAGTCTTCTCCATCCCTGTCCATGGGATGATTCTTATATGTTACCACTTATATATGGTAAAGAAGAAATAAAGCTACCTCTTTAGGTAAGCAAAGAGAAGTTCTCTTTTTCTGCTGATATGGTATATGATGCCTTTTTCACAAGTTGCCACAGGTGATACAACTACCTGCAGCAACTTGGGTAGGTTTTTTTGTTTGCATAAATTCCTCATCTCTAAAGGTAAGGTGTTGCCATCAGTAGGGGTTTCTACAAACTTTTCCTGTTATTGTCCTCAAATCATAGAATAGCCCAGGTTGGAAGGGACCTTGAAAGGTCGTCTGGTCCAACCTTTTGTGGTTTCCTTTAATGTTAAAACTTCCCTTTAATGTCATCTTTGTCTTGATGCCTACGTACATTTTCACTGGCTCAGGTCATGTGTGTGTTGAAGTGTCCTCTCACCATGATACAGGTTATCTCCTGGTTTCTTTTGCTCACTTATTGGTCTCTATCGATGTTATCCTTTGTCTTAAATATAATTTCAAAATGTCTTCGCCAGGAACTGTCTCTATGTGCGTATAGCACCATGAAAGTTAAAATACTTATTCACATCAGGGAATTCTGAGTGTGACAGTAATAAAAAGAATAATGTCAGTTTTTTAAAATTGGTTAAAGAATAGAAAGAACTTTATTTTCTGCTCACAGTGAAGAGTGGCAAGTTTCTTATACCTTCTGTATATGTCTGTTAAAGAGGAACCTGCTAAATACAGTGTTTGTGTGCTTATTCATCTGCACAAATATGTCCTCTAAAGTAAGTATTGGCAGGTTTGCACAAAAAGACTAGAAGTAGAATAATTAATGTTGGTCTTATTTCATGGTGT
Organism: Phoebastria nigripes; assembly: GCA_035582835.1. Classification (NCBI taxonomy): domain Eukaryota; kingdom Metazoa; phylum Chordata; class Aves; order Procellariiformes; family Diomedeidae; genus Phoebastria; species Phoebastria nigripes. The sequence goes on along the minus strand of JAYKAV010000587.1, from coordinate 12,840 downwards.
TGAACTGTGTACTTTTATTTTGAATTAAGACTGTTCTTTTTAGATACAAAGCTGTTCTAAGTTAAATTTTTTATTTTAGTAACTAAATCTTAGGTTTCTTTCCAGAGACTTTTTCTTAATTTATCCTTGGAGCCTTTTGGGATGAGGAATTGATAACATTGCTGAAACACCTTAAATTGTCTCTCTCAGCTTTCATTATGTGCTGGTGAGAAATTCCAATCAAAGCAAGTATGGAGAATGCTTGCAGCTGCTTTCTCAGAAGCTGAGGTCTTCTGATAGATATCACATTCRTTGGTATCTCTCTCTTAGCTGCTTCAGTGTAGTGAACAACAGAAGTCATATATTCACATAAATGTGTCAGTGCTTGGTACGTAGCTATTCTGACTGACAGTTATAATGGAATAATGTGCAGACTAGGTATGTTTGCCAGGTGTTGAAAGGAGAACTTGTAATGTAAATATATCACAAGAGACACACACTGATTTCAGTCCTAAAACGTACAAGTATGTGGATTGGGAGAAGATGCTTATACTTTTCTTTTCAAAGCTAATAGTCTGTTAATTTTTAGCTAATTTTGATTTGTTGATTTTTTTAGAACTGTGCATTTCTCTGTGATTTATTTCTGTTAACTTATTTTTTTAATCTTCTTTATTTTAATGTGTGCCTGTTTGCCCGTAAAGGGATATTACTCTATGAGCCCTTGTGATGACGGATATGTAAGTGTCTATATCTTTATATCCTTTCACATTGCCTGCTCAGTCTGTCACAGTCTATATTTCTCTTCATTTCACAATGTGTAACAATTTTCAGTGCATTTTAACTTGTCATGACATTAACTGTATRGTTTATGAAGAGCCAAAAAATGTGCAAGGCTTGGAATTTCTGCATGGAGAACAGAACAGAAGTTCTGAGTAACCTTATGGCTTCATAATACACATAACACAGCATGTCAACAAAAGGGCAGCTTTGTCCACAACTTCTACATGAAACACAGCTTCTTATAGCATGCAGAAAGCAGTTGTTTCTTCCACATGAACATCAGTGTATATAGCATACTATGTCTCTGAAGTGTGCCAACACCAGCTGATCCCGCCAAACCTTTGACAAAGCAAATAAATATTATTGCTTAAGATAATACAGCAAATTGAGTTGTGCTCTTGAGAAGTGCATCATAGTTTATGTATTTGTATTTTTAATTTCTAAAGTGAAACTTTCTGTAGTAAAGATTATAAAATTCTTTCATACAATTAAAATGGATCCTCTTTCATTGAAAACTGAAAAAGCAAGACAGTATTCTGTGTACTGCCTGTGACTTCTGTAACCCAGATGGAAGTTTGTATTCTGGCAATATTACAAGTACACCATAAGTATCTAATTTTGCCCATAGTCAGTGCATTCTTTGCAAAGAGAGGAAATGAGTCTACTTCTAAGTAACTCTGTATGTAATCAATTCATAAAAGTTATTGACACCAATTCTGAAAAATGTCAGTCAGTATTCTACTTTAAAATAATCCATATTTATATTTTTATCACGTATTTGTCACCTGGAATTACAGTAACCCCTGTGGGCACTCAACTTCCTGCTTAAAACAACATTTTGTTTTGAGAAATAGTCATAGAATTATTGAATGCAATGCACTATTCCTTATGTGCTGCTTTTTATCCTGATGTAGAGAATACTATCCACATTCACCTGTGTTAAAAGATCACCTGTATCAATCAGCCTGTTCCGGTTGATGATGTGAATGGTCATAATGGACACCTTTTGCTTGATGTTTAGCATTTTGTTCCCTCTCATAATGGTCTGTTTTGAGACTGAGAAAAGTTGATTACAGATGAGCAGTTATGAATTAAATGATCTTTGCTAAAGGAAAGTTTTGCCCTTATACAGGTAGCCTTAGTTAAATGTAACTTTATATGATGTAGAATGTACTGACTTACAACGCAGAGTTGTTTGTAAAATTTTTGTAAAGCTATCTGACGCTAATTCTGAGGTATTTCTTGAATACATAGATAGCTTTCAGCCTCCCCTATACTTTTTTCTGACATTTTGTCTTGTTATTACATTATCACATAGTATTACAGTGTGACTTTTTTATGTACATTTCAGATGTCTTAGAGAACCTGTTTTATATGCCAAGTGGGAATTTTTCATAACAGCGTATCTCTAGTATAAGTAAGAAAAAAAATTAATTAAAAACATTTGTAGATCTTCTTATGAAATAAATTTGCATAGCCCCAGTAGACCTGCCACGTTACACAAGCCTGGAGTCTAATCCATCATAGGCTGCATGTAGCAGTCTTCTTGTCATTAGCGTATAACAAATGAGCTCAACATAAATTTGTGAGTTCTAATGATATGTACGAATTTGCTCAAACTTTGGTTTTACTCTTCACATATTCATCACGTATCTTTGATTATTAATTCTGAATCTGCATTGAATTTACACGGAATTCTTATAGCACGTTTTCAGAGTGGTAACTGAGGACAGAATCTGGCTTTCAGCTTTAGCCTTCAGCATATTATGAATATATACATCAAATAGCAAAGTGGAGTTGGTTTGAATACAGGGCTACAGTATTTGATAAAATCAATTGTGGTTTTGGCTTGCACATGAAATGCATCTGTTTTCTTTTATAAATATTGATTTTATTTTTTTTTTCCTTTGAACTTCTTTGTTTTATTCCATGCTGTTTGTATTCATGCCTAGCTTCGTTCAAAAATGAAGGGCTGCCATCTGTGGCTAATCTGCATCATGACAGAATTACTTGACTTAATATGGCACCTGGTTTGGCTTCGGCAAAAACCAACACAAACATAAGTCATACCCCATGATCCTACCAGAATGAGCTATGCTTGGGCTGTTGTTTTCTTGTGTTTGTTTCTTTTCCTTTCCTTAAGATACCTAGTTTCTGYGTGTATTTCAATTATGGCAAATGATTCTGTATCAAGGTAGGTTTTGCATGAAAAATTTTGTTCAAGATTAAGTCCGTGAATGTTGGGAGTCATGTATTGCAGATGAGTCATGTACACCCCATGTTCTTCACACTGTTTCATTCACTGACARTTTAAGGAATACTGTTACTCAAAAGGTTGAATTAAGATTTAACCTGTTCCAGGAAAAGTAAGATTGGGGAAAGGGCTTGGGAGAAAATGCTGAGGAAATAAATGCTTTTTAATTTAAGAAAACTGGTAGTAAAGAGGAGCTATGTAAACCTCACTGATTGAGGCATCGTCTGGTGGTTGACATGATGGAAGTGTAATGAGGAACTTCCCTGTCAGCAGTGCCTTTGAGACTGCCTTTCAGTCTGTGGCCTTGGATTCATCACCTGGAGATGAAGATTGTAATGTTTCTACTAACCTTACAAGAATATTTACTTTCTATAGAGTGCTTTGAGGGCTATGAATGCACAGTGCTGATGGTTTTACTTTCTCTTGTCCGATTATTTAAAAGCAGCTGTTATAAATAAGTCCCAACTTTCCAGCATCCAAATACTCTCCTCTCAAAAACACAGTACAGTTGGAGTTTTTGCACTATTGCCACAGAAACGACAAGATATCAGAGTTCAGCGTTTAGATTTGAGAATGAACACCAGGAAAGAGAATGGATCTGGGAGGATTAAAAAAACAAAAGGCCAAAGTGGGCTCTGTTCTGCCCACTTCTAGACTTCAATATAAACCTTTTCTTCAGTTAAATGTATCCCTTTGTTCCTAAAAATAATTTTAAAAGGCTTCATGTTTTTACATGTATCTGCAACATAGAAGTCCATTTTTAAAAGCATATGGCTAAAGTTTTGCAAAGAACTTAAAAAGAGTTTTGTTATTAATTTGGTGGTAGGGCAGGTTTATGTTCTGGAGAATCTCTTGCTTTTGCTTTCCGTGGTAGCAATGTGTTGAGAGGGGTGAAGGCTGGTTCAGCTGGCACTCCTGCCAGAAGTAATGCATGTGGAGGCTTGGCTTTGGATCTGCTGCTGTGTACAGAGGTAAAGGTGAAGACGATGACCTTTTTCCACTGGCTAGATTATATGTCTTAAATGAAGTAAGTGTGCTGATGTAAGTAAGCCCAAGAGCTGATTTGTAGGACCCAGCTGTATTTGAGGTGTGGCTTTCCTTTTGTTAAAGCTAATGTGCAAGTCAGTAACTAGAGCTTAACACAACTTTTAGGGGGTTCGGTTATGTAAAGATATTTAACTGGGTAAATATCCTGAGACTGGGACATCTCGGATCCCTACCAAAGAGGAGAAATGGAAACAAACAAACAAATGCTACCTAGTGAAATGCAAAAGGAGGTGCTGAGGCAGAAGTGTATTTGCTTTGGTGGGCTGCCTGCTAGGGAATTTGGAATGCGCATTTACTCTTCCCTGCTTGTGTGGGGCAAGGCACTTTGTGAGGCGAAGAGCACTCTGCTTGAGGAATAGGAGTATTAAACCAAGTTAAAATTAAATGTTAGGATGGGTCTGTATTTCGCTTTTTTAATTAGAAACGTTACTGTGAAGGAAGCCATGAAATTTTCAGCAGAGTATGGGTCATATTCCCCAGGCTTAATTTCCACCTGAGTCCATAACCCAGTGCTTCCTATTGCTGAGACTGCTGCTTCCAACTGGTCAAATCTGCCAGCATTAAAAATGAGGCATGGGGCTTGGTACAAACCGTTATGGCCTGTCAGGGGTATCAGCTCGAGCTCTGTGCTGGGACAGGCGCCCCTTGATGCTGCTGCTCCTGCTGCAGGAGGCGGCAAAAGCAGCCAAGGAATGGGTGCGGAGGTGGTGCCGGCCAGGCTGACGGTGGTCTGGGAGCGAGAGCTGAAGAGGCCTTGGTATGAGGAAGGGAAAGGCTGGCAGGGTAGCGGGGCTCTGAGGGTCTGGGGTGCCACATGTCTTTCCTCTTTAAAAACGAGGATAAGAAGATGAAAAGTTGAGACCCTATGGCAAGAGGTAGCCTGGATGTTAAACTGAATGATCAGCACTCAGCGGTACTGTATTTGGATCACTTGTTTGAAAAGTAAACTGATCGAAAATCTCTTCAGACCCATTTAGCAATAGATGGAGAGCGCGCCATGCTGTCCCTCGGCAYGCTGCATGGCTGTGTGCTTCACAGGGTGCCTCAGCCATCTGATCCAAAATAGTGCGGACCCTGAAATCATAGCCCTACAAGCCACAGGAGAGGTGCTGGATTGCATAACTGCCAGAAAATGCCCGATGAAGAAATAGAATTCCCTAGTGATATTTTACTGCAATTCTTGTTCCCATAAAATTACTTAAAGTAGAGGCCTAAATAAATTCCAAAACAGGAAAATACTTGTACCAGAGTTGTTACTATACTGTATCAACTGTTGTTAACTTATTTTGCAGAATTATTCTGTCATAATCAAACACTAAATCTGTTGGTTTTCTGTTTGTGGTGGTTGTGCCATGAGCATTCGATTGTTTAGTTGCAAAATAATAATTTTTAGCTCTTGCACACTGCCGTTCATTGGTAGATCTCAAAAAACAGCTTATTCAAGAGATTAATGCCTGTATCTTCTTTCCAGATGAGAAAAATCGAGGCCCAGAGATGTGAAATGACATGTTTAAATTCTGTCTGCAGTCAGTAGCTGAATCAGGACTAGCAGCTTGCCTCCTGAGACCCAAGCCAATTCTTACTCAGTATGCTATACTGGATGGATACAGATTAGCTTACTTAAGACTAATTGCAATCATGTAAATGAAGATGAAGAGAGGAAATCTCTGCCTGTAACATGGTTGCATTCTTTCTGCTTATCAGTGGTGCTGACCATAGTCAATCAAATTCAGAAATGAAGGTGCAGTGAAGGACAAACTAGCCCTGAAAAACTTTTCACCATTTCTGTTTTGCCTCAGCGAACCTGATGTGGTATGAACTGTATCCTTTTTGCTTTCCCAGAAACACCAAAAGCCTGAGAGAGCTTCCTTCCTCCTGTGCAGGTTCTAGACTGATAAACTTGGGGCTGATCAGAAAAGCAAGTGGACAAGAAGGTTCTCCATCTCAGTGGTCCAGCTCTCAGAGCTCCAGTATAGGGTCTGCCTCACTGTGTGGTGCCTTTTTGGTGTAGGTAGACTACAGAGCCAAACTGTACTAAATGCTTTGCTATGCTCCATCTGCCGGCTTAAAAAGTAATTTGGGAATTAATAGGACTTTGTCCTGCTTGATCTGATTGATTTTTAAAAATCCAAATGTTTTTCCTATTGAAGTTTCTGTAGTTTGAAATTTATAAAAGCTTGCAAAATCTTACACTGGCCAAAAAGTTTTATTTGTGTGGAAGGGTGATGCATGTATCTTTACCAATTACATGTCCTTTAGTTAGATTTTGGTTGGAGCACATGTTTTTCTTTCTAAGGCAGCAAAGAAGTGGTGGGTAAAAAGGGACTTTGCTGAGAAGCAGAGAGCTTTTATATACATCTATTTACTCTTAGTGACCTGCTCTATTTCTTTTCTCACTACTGTTCTTTGTCTCGCCTTCTCATCTTCAAGGGCTCTGTCATTTCTTTTGCTTTAATGTACTATAGTCACTTTCTTCCCCATTTCCTTTAATGGAGAAGGGTGCTGAGGAAGGCAACAAAGATGATTTGTGATTTCATTGTGCACTGAGGTACAAGATGATAGGTTTTGACTGGGAAAACAGTTTGTTTAAACAAAAGTTAGCTTCTGATATTTATCAAAAATGCTAAGGAAAATAAAAACAAATGAGGGGAAAACAGTTTAGGTAGATATGATACTTCGAAAGACTTTTTGATTATGTAAAATAAACTATGATTTGAGAACTGCTGTCAAGACAGGTTAATTTTGAAGTGTATGACCTGTTAATTGTCTATTGTGTACAAGTCATTCGTTGACTTAAACATAATATAAAATGCTTTCCAATGTGCATGTAAGCTTATTTCACATCTAAGAGCGCAGTTCCTTGTATTACGAAGGATACCCATGAGGTAGCGTGTTCAAGAATATGTCAACTAGTGTAATTCAATATTCTCTATGGTATTTCATGCTTTTTGTCTCCTAAATCCCTCAGTTTTAAATCTGACAATAGACATCARTTATATAGCTCTCATTGAAAGAGAGGCTAGGTTAGAAGAGAACACTGGTTTTAAAGGCATAAGTGGTAATGAGAGATTTTTTAGAAAGTGAGTAGTGAGATCAACACAAAGAGATGACACTGAATATTCTGCGAATATGGCATGTAGTTGACATCAGAATGCATGATATGAAGCAGTCTTATGCCAGAATTGCTGCTTCTTGGCTCACCTACAGTTAGCTCTAGCAAAAAAATATTTACTAAAGCAAACAACTTTTATATGGTGTTGATATTTTTAAGTTTTGACTTGCACAGCAGTGGTGGCTGCATATGCTCTGCGTCACACTGCATCAGAGAGGAAATATCCAGGCTTAAATTGAACTTGTTCTATGCAGAACCACTGAGAAATGGCATGCTGTTCCATATTGGTTTTATCCATGCTAGAATACATAGAAGACAATAGTCCTGTCTTTACGTATTGATAGTTATATATAGGGCTATATATTAGTAGCAACAGGCACTCTGATAACATTAGTGTCAAAACAAAGAATTATAGCAAATTTGGATGTTGTAATACATGGTATGTCTCCAGTGGAATATTATTGCAACTTTAAGGTATTAAAATTTTTGAAGTCAAAGAATGTGTTTAGCAAGTTCTTCGTCTTCCTCAGTGGGCTTCGGATGGTAGTTTCTACTCACTTTTTTTCCTTTTATTTATTTTTCTTAAATGCTTCAAGTGTAGGTAATCTTTTGAGTATGACAGTGAAGATAACATAGCCAGATCATAACAAAAGAGGTTTTTACCTGTGAAACACTTTAACGGAAAAGAAAGATAAACACTGAAGTCCTCTCTTTCTTTAGCTGTGTTTCTATTTTGCAACATAGGTTTTATAGGAAAAGAACTGCAGAACCTCAGTGAGAGAATTCACTGTGGACCTCATTAGTAACATTGTTGGTGTGAAATTTGGACTAATTTGTTGTGATTTCTTTTTCTATTTCTTTTTCTGATCCAGGCTTCCACAATGTTAAGAGCATCTTTAGGCCCTGTGTAAGTATTTATTGCTGAGCATCACTTATATCTGTAGAGAAGAGGAAGAGGGGTTTGTAAATGAAGTGCACTGCCAGTTGTCTGCAAATGGGAATCACTCGTCCTCTGTGTGCTTCCTCTGATTTCAGTGAACATTGTATGCAAATATTGTGTGATCTGTATTCTTCTGTTGGGTAGGTTCAGTAACATCCTAATTTCAGCAGGATGTTGCTAGTCCAGTAAATCTGCCACTCCACACCTGTGAGTTGGTTGCTGTGTTTTCTTTACTGTTTCCGCACAGTACAGTACTGTTGTTGTAATTGGTTTGCTTCTCACAAATCCAGGAAAACGGGGAATCGGTAACAGGGATTTTTTGGTGCTTCAAGTTTAATTTTTTTTGTGACTGACTTAATAAATTTTGGCTTATAAGTTTGAATAGAGATGGTATATCTCTATTTTATTATTTTTAAATATTTAAATTATATATATATAATATAATATTTAAATATATATAATTATATTTAATATATTTAAAATTGTATTAAATTTTTGAGACACTGTTTTGATCCTTCTGTTGTTTACAAGATAATTAAAGGGACAATTATACATATAACATAAAATTTGTTTCGAAAAGTGGTAGGATAGGAAGATAGGAGTAAAAATTGTTTAGTGGAATATATTTAAATATTAAAATAAAAGCATTGACTGGAAGCAATTTTGTTAATTGCTTATTGCAATTATTGAAACTTCTATTGCAAGAATTGAAACTTCTATTGCAGTATTAAAACTCAAAATAGCAAGATAGTACTGGTGCATGGAAAGTGGTCCTGTATTAAGTCTTATGTTAAGCCAGCAAAGTCCAGCCTGTAAAAATCCATTCAGCCTACCACCTTTGCCTTGGAGAAGACATTTCTGTGTGCATGAGGGCTTAGAGGTGAAGTTGGAGCTGCACCTTGTTACTGTGTCTGTTTATAACTGTGTGCTAAGAGCCACAGGCTGCTGCCCTCATGCCCTTGTGGTCCACACAGGGCAAAAAAGGATATTACTGTACTGTTTTGTGCCACTAAAAAGCTCAGATCATCAACTGGGTAGTTGTCAGAGTTTAGTGTCTGCAAATTATGGTAGTAAATGAGCTGCATGCATGGTGAAAAAATAAGTCCAAGTTTAAAAAGTCTGTCATTCTAACATGGTAATAAAAGTAGCAAAGGTGTAAAAATGTGGAACCTCTTTTCCTGAAGCAGACTTCCTGTTTTGGCTCTTCTCACCTCAGTAACATCAGCTGCACTGAATAAGAAGAGAGAGTTTTGATTAATGTCTTTCCCGTTTGCATTGTAGGAAGATGCAGGATGTGCCATTGTTGCCCTCTTTGGATTATGAGAAGCTGAAGAAAGATTTGATTACAGGGAATGATCGTCTCAAGGCCTTCTTACTGCAGGCTCTGCGCTGGGTAAGGGACATGGCCTCTGCAGAAATAAAGAAATAGGTCCCTTCTGGAGGGATCCAGAACTAAAATCCATCTTGTGAGCAAGATGATTGTTCTGGTGATCAGTTCAGCGTTATAGGCAACTTCTTTCTCTGACAGTGAAGCTTGCTGAGGCTCTTGAGATGATGATGAAAGCCCAGGCAGTAGGTGTGTATTTGTAGCAGTACTCTCCCCATCTCAGGAAGCCCGATAGGAATTCCTGGGATCTTCAGTGGAAGTAATTTTTGATGTGTTTTCAAGGAAATTGTTGCTGTTTTAGGCAGGTCCTTTTTCCATGTATTGCCCTGTTTTAGATTTATATAAATATTGCTGTATCAAAGAAATACCTGACTCTAATCACCAATTTTCTTTTAGAATCAAGATATTCAAGAGCCTACATTTTGGTTGACTCGGATCATGTAATGATATTTCAGAAAAATTAAAGGTGACCACAGGAAGTTACATTTTCCTGCTGAAAAGGAAGCTGATGGGTTCAAAGTGACAGACATGAAAGATGATAATAGTGGAATTCTGATCAAGCTTGAACATCCATTTTCACATTAAAAAACATCTGTTGGGTCTGACCAGTGGTTCTTCTAGCCCAGTACTCTGTCTCAAATGTTTTAGAAAGGCACCACATCTGTGGTTATTAGAGGGGCTTTTTAACTTTATGGGAAGTAATGCTATATCCTTCCTGTCTGGACAGTGATGACAGCTCCCAAGTAACAGTTTTGTAGTGGATCACTGAGCTGAGGTCAGGTCAGTTCATTTCATCTCTTTCCCTTAGATCACTGAGGTTGAATTCCTTCTCCCCGTGAGAAGAGGTTTCTCAACTATGGGGTATCAGCACCTTTAAAATCTTCAGTGGTCATCAATTCACATTACCATTTATTTATTTGACTGGTTTATTTATGTTGTTGTTTATTTTAGCGCTTGACAACAACATATCCTGGAGAACAGAGAGACACTGTCCTGCAAGCCTACATCAGTAATGACCTCCTAGACTGCCACAGCAACTGTCAGGTCAGCTGGAAAGGATTTTCCTCCAACTTGTATGTGATATTGCTCATTTGTTTCTATAAAGTGCTGATCAGAAAAATTTATCACTCTCTGGAAGGGAAAAAAAAAGTAGTAGTGCCAAAATCATGTGATACATTGTTGTGGTTTAACCCTGGCAGCACCTAAACACCACGCAGCTGCTTGCTCACCCCCCCGCTCCGGTGGGATGGGGGAGAGAATCGGGAGGGCACGAGTAGGAAAACTCGCGGGTTGAGATAAAAACAGTTTAATAATTGAAATAAAACAAAGTAGAACAGTAATAGTAACAGTGATAACAACAACAACAATATACAAAGCAGGCGATGCACAATGCAATTGCTCACCACCCGCCGAACCGAACGAGAGCCCGGGACCCAGGCCCCCCCCCCCCCCCCTCTTTTTTTCTCGGCAGCAACAACAAAACGCTGGAAAAACGCCCTTCCCCCACTGAGCCAACACCCCCCCCCCTCCCCCCCCCCCTGCCGCCTATTGGCCCCCCCCCCCTGCCCCCTACCCCCCCCCCCCCCCCCCTTAGTTTTTATACTGAGCATGACGTCACATGGTATGGAATACCCCATTGCCCAGCTGGGTCAACCACCCCGGCTCTGCTCCCCCCGCCAGCTTCCCATGCACCTGGCAGGGCATGGGAGGCCGAAAAGTGCCTGGTGCAAGCACCACCCAGCAACACCCAAAACATCAATGGGCCATCAGCGCTCCTATTATACCAAACCCAAATCACAGCACACTGTCCCCAGCTACTGGGAAGAAAGTTAACTCTGTCCCAGCCGGAACCAGGACAATATCCACCCCTTATTCTATACCATCTACGTCATGCCCAGGTCTCACATTTTCCAATACATTCCAATGAATCATCATCATTTTTCCTGCCCTTCGATATATACACAGATGTCATTCCCTTAGTCTATGGGCCATCCCTCTAAAATGTCCATTGAGTTCATTTAGTCCATGACTTTTGGGCTCCATCTGTCATAGCAGTCTTTCAGGGCAGGAGAGATGGTGTGTGGTGTTGGATTGTTGCATCCTGAAGCCAATTCTGGTTCCATTATCGCTGCGCTCGTCTGGTTTTCTCATTGTTGCACTTTGCTCGGTTTTATCAGAGTTCCTTCTTCATTAATCTGGGTGATTCTTACTGCATGCCTTTGATACGACATACAGCATTATATAGCAATTAACATCATACAATTCAGTTCATTGGCTAGTTTCACCCAAAATTAAATCCCCCTGAGGTACACATCGGACTTCCCCATCCTTTCACATTACCCACCAAGTGCACCCAGGTCCTTGAGCAAAAGCAATCCCACGAATGGGTTTTCCCTTGCCTGAGGCAGGACTAACCCAGACTGTCTTCCCCAGCATATTTTTAATGTGCACTACAGGGACTCTGTCCCCATCTACAGTACGTAAGGGTTTTGAGTGGGCAGGGCCAGCTCGGGTGACAGATCCCCTGGTGTTGACTAACCAGGTGGCTTTTGCTAAATGTGTATCCCAATGCTCGAATGTTCCACCACCCATTGCTTTCAGCGTCGTTTTCAGCAGTCCATTGTATCGTTCTATTTTCCCAGAGGCTGGTGCATGGTAGGGGATGTGATACACCCACTCGATGCCATGCTCTTTGGCCCAGGTGTCTATGAGGGTATTTCGGAAATGGGTCCCGTTGCCCGACTCAATTCTTTCTGGGATGCCATGTTGCCATAGGACTTGCTTTTCAAGGGCCAGGATAGTGTTCCGAGCGGTGGCATGGGGCACGGGATATGTTTCCAGCCATCCGGTGGTTGCCTCCACCATGGTGAGCACATAGTGCTTGCCTTGGCGGGTTTGTGGAAGTGTGATATAAWCAATCTGCCAGGCYTCCCCATATTTATATTTCAGCCATCGTCCTCCGTACCAAAGAGGCTTTACTCGCTTGGCTTGTTTGATGGCAGCGCGTGTTTCACATTCATGGATAACCTGTGCAATAGTGTCCATGGTCAAGTCCACCCCTCGATCTCGAGCCCATCTATATGTTGCATCTCTTCCTTGATGGCCTGAAGTGTCATAGGCCCACCGAGCTATAAATAATTCACCCTTATGTTGCCAGTCCAGATCCACCTGAGCCACTTCAATCTTAGCAGCCTGATCCACCTGCTGGTTGTTTTGATGCTCTTCAGTGGCCCGACTCTTGGGTACGTGAGCATCTACATGACGCCCTTTTACAACCAGGTTCTCTACCTGGGCAGCGATATCTTGCCACAATGCGGCAGCCCAGATAGGTTTACCTCTGC